>ML826482.1:42940-67264 GCA_009831015.1 Picea engelmannii
TAATTAAAAAAGGAAAAACGTCAATCCCCCTAGGGGGGCGTGATTTTTGAGTGTGGAAGGTGGGAAAGAGGTTAGAAAAGGTTGGAAAAGGTTGGGAGGCTAAAGTTATGCTTAGGGGGTCTCTCTCTAACCATCATTTCAACTTTTCACATCTTCTAACTCATTATTAGAACTTTTACATTTTGCCATGTTTGGACTTTAGCAATTAAAATTGTTGTTTTAGACTGACTGACACTCCGGGTGGACAAACCCATGGCCAAAGTTGTCCGACTGAGCTGAAACTTGGTCCATGGATGTAGGGGGTGCTATTTCATTTCTTTTGAGCACAAATACCCCTATCAAAAGTCCAAAGACCCAGTTTTTACAATTTTTGCTCAAAAATAATTAATTAATTAAATAATTAAACCTCCAAACTTAGGGAAATTTAATTAAAAATTAATTAATTAAAAAAAACTAACCTAGACTCTACGGAATTCCGCGAAACTTTCTAAAATGTCTTACATGATCATTTACAATGATTCCCTATAATAGTTACCAAAACATAAGCCCACTAGAACGCCTTTCACCACTTTGGAGGACTTATTACAAGTGTGAGGGAAAAACTCAAGGGAAATCAATAAGGCTGAAAAGCCCAACTGATAACCTGAGGATAAAAAACCCTCGGTGAAAGGAACTCTCCTAGTGAACCGATCCCAAGGTAACTGACCTAGACATGACTCATGCAAACCTATTACATTATTAACCCACGCAGGGGTGCGGAAATTCCAATTACAAAATAAAGTGTTGGGGCCAAACACTGCCCTGTAGGACCAAAAGTCTTTGACAACATGGCATCTGATGATGCATCTCTTCATGGCACTTGAGTTGACCACCTATGCTAAATGGGCAGTCAACAAGGCCTAGAATCTAGGAAGGCAGACCATCAAATATAAACAAGAAACAGTGTATATGAGAGACATGCAACTGTACCCGAAATGATAATAAAGAACTCGTTGCATGAATGTGTAAAAATGAAAACAAGATAATATATTTATACCTATCCCATGATATAAGTGAAGGGACCACCAACTTATACGCATAAGGCAGGCTCGTAATATTAAAATATGCATCATGGAAACACATCTATAACCCCATGAACCACACTTAGAGCCCCACCAAAAGTACATTAGGCTCCAAAAAAGCTTCATCACCAATATCACCATAAAGTTTAACTGGGGTAACAAGATCACAGCATCTGAAGTCTTCATTAAGTTTCAAATACTCCCCCCTTAATGTCAAATCTCTTTCATCCCCAAGATATTACGAAGCTTCATGAACTTAGCTTCACTTGGGCACCTGGTAAAGATATCAGTAATTTGCTCTTCACTCTTGCAGTGCTTCCATTTGACTTGTCTTCCTTGCATCTTCTCCCTCACATACTGATGATGAATTTCGATAAGTTTTGACCTTGAATGGAGAACTCTATTCTTTGCCAATTCAATAGTGCTTTGATTGTCACAATAGAGCATAGTATCATCATTTGGAGGCAAATCCAATTCAGCAAATCTTAGCCACAATGCTTCCTGAGCAACAACTGTAGTGCCTTTGTATTTAGCCTCAGTAGAAAATAATGCAATAGAAGATCATTTCTTATTGCACCAAGAAATTAGACCTGCACAACAATGAAATAGATAGCCCCAAGTAAACTTTCTATCACTATCTCCTCCCCAATCAGAGTTACTGTAGCCAACGAAAGAAGGATCACCACTAAAGAAGAATATTCAGTGCCATAGTGAATAGCGTCTTTAACATATCTTCAGATTCTTTTTGCAATTTCCAATGTTCCTCACGAGGTTTGGACATATATCTTGAAACCAAACCAACTGCAAAATTTAATATCGGGCCTAGTAGCACATAAATAGAGAATATATACAACCAATTGTCTATAAAGAGTGCCATCAAACACTTCAGAATTAGACTTGGAACTCAATTTCAATCCACTGTCAAAGGGTGTATAAGAAGGCTTGCAATTTCGCATATTAGACCTTTTTAATAGGTCCAAAGCATAATTCGGTTAAGAGATATGAGTTCTAGAATCTTCTTGCCATACTTGTATGCCAAGGAAGTAGTGCAAATTGTGCAACATTCCCAAATCAGTGACATCAAAGGTTTTACTTGAATTTTCTTTTAAGTCTGCAATCAAATCCGCATCATTGCTAGTAATAACCATGCCATTCACAGAGTCTATGTTAAGCTCCTAGGTCTTGCTCCATTACATTGTTATTGTTATATTATTGTCATCATTATTGGTCGGCTCATTATTTGTAATTGTACCCTTTGTCACCTATGTATGAATATATAACCCTAACTAGTGAATGTGTGAATATATAACATGTATGAACATATAACCCTAACTAGTAATTTAGTTCAAATTTAGTTCTCGTCTCATTAGGCACAGGAATATAAATCGGACAATTAAATGCATGAAAGTGTGATACCTATGGCTTCTCACCAAGAAAGGCTTCTTCAAGTGCCTTGTCCTTCAATGCCCTATGAGGATATCAATTGAGAATGTAGATAGTTGTACTGCACACCTCTACCCAAAGACACGTGGACAAATACAAGTCTTGGATCATAGCCTTGGTTGTCTCTATGATGGATAGGTTCTTCCTCTCTGCAAGCCAATTCTATTGCCGGTTGTAAGGCACTGTCAACTCCCTCTTGATTCCTGCTTCCTTGCAAAATACATCAAAGTCCTTGGAGGTGTACACTCCTTCAATGTCAAACCTCAACATTTTGATCTTTTTACTTGTTTGATTGTCCACAAGAGATTTAAACCTTGAAACTTACTAAAGACATCATCCTTGGTCTTCAAAAAGTAAATATCGATCTTTCTAGAGGAATCATCCATAAATGAAACATAATAAATGTGGCCTATAAAAGAAGTTGATGACATAGGTCCACATATATCTAAATGAATTAGACCAAGAATTTCTCTTGTTCTATGCTCACTACTTGAAAAAGCAATCTTGGTATGTTTGTCGAGTGCACAACCCTTGCACACTCCCGGCTTTTGGCTCTTGAAGTTCAACAATCCATGCATTATGTCATTCAAGAGCAGTAGTGCTCCATAGTGCAAGTGACCAAATCTCTTGTACCAAAGCTCTCCCAGCGTATCACAGTCATGCACTAAAGCACCATGTTTAATTGGATCCACAAGCAACCTATAGAGGCCACCTTCTTGCACACCTCTGGCCAAGACTCTACCATCCTTTTGGTTGTGAACTATTATGATGACTTGCTTCTCAGCAAACACAGCCACACACTTATGGTCTATCATGGTTGAAACTAAAAGAAGATCCTTAGTTAAAGCAGGAACATACAAAACATCATTCAACTCAAGAACATCACCTAATGGCATGCAGGAAGAGACAAATCCCATTCCAGTAACTAAATATATGGCATCATCGCCCAACTCCACTTGTATGTCGGCCTCTTGGTCTTGAAGTCTACTAAAATCCTTCTTGTTGAATGTTATGTGTTTGGATGCTCAATTGTCCAAATACCATCCTACATCAAAGATGGTGTTAGTGGAAAGGCATGATACCATGGAAAAGGTGGTCTTAAGATTGGTTGCTAACTCATCCACTCCATAAGCTTTTGCATTCCCTAACCATAAGCTTTTGCATTCCCTAAAAATATCTTATGTTACTTGTTCTTTGCCTTCTTCTCGGGATACTCCGATGCATAGTGACCCATCTTGTGGCACTTGAAACATTTCACATGACTCAAGTTTTTCTTCCCATGCTCTGATAAACATGAATGTTCCTTGTGGCCCTTCTTGGGTCCTCCCTTCTTTCCTCTTTTCCTCACCTTACCAATGAGGGCTTGGTTTAGGATCTCACTACTTCTAGCTAGATTGTTGCTCTCCTTGTCTCCTCTTGGATGAAAGCATCCCGGAGTTGCTCAAAGGTAGGCATATACTCACGGCCATAGACATTTTGCACAAAGGATTCTTAGGGCTCTGAGAATCCAGTCATTACGATAAACACAACTCCTAATTCTCGGCCTTCATCCCAATGGTTGCGAGTTGATCTTTGATTTGGTAATCTTCATCAGTAACTAGACATTATGTCTATGTCACTCATGTGTGTTTGGGTGATTTGATTCTTTAGAAGCAATTTATGGGATGCATTCCCACTCTAATATAGAGTGATCATCAAAGCATACATCTCATCAATTGACTTCCCTATGATGTAAGGGATCAAATGGTCTTTCACTAAATCCATAAGGATTCTCTTCGCTTTAGCAACACTCTTCTTATGTGCAGCCAACAAAGTGGCATCAATTGGAGAAACAACAATCCCTTCTATAATCTCCCAAAGACCAATCTCCCCCAACAACATCTGTAGTCAGCACTTCTAAGATGCAAAGTTAGAGGCACCCTCTGGATAGTCAAACTCTCTAAGACCGAGAGCAATCATCCTACAAGCCTAAAACACACCTCAACAAACAGATCAACCAATGAAACAAACATATCATTGTTAGATTTGGTAGCTCAGAGGTACTTCTGCATAGGCGGCGCCCAGCATGCGGAAGTGACCGAGCACATTTCTCCCTAGTGACTTTATAATGTGTTTTTATAAAGTAACTTTATAAAGTGATTTTATAAAGTTGGGTCTTTTAATTTTAAAATGTAAAAGTCACTTTATGATGTTATGGGTCACTTTAGTGACTTAAGTGACCTCAACGAATGATTAAGTCACGACCGTTGATCTCAAGGGAAAGTGAAGAGTCACTCAAGGGAGATCAAGAGTTAGAGAAGTTACACTTTGAAATTAGATAAAGGTAGCTCATGAGGGAGAGAGGGGCGCACATCTTGAGGAGAGCTTGGAGGGAATGTGAAGGGTCACATTGTCCAAGAGAGAAATTTCTTGCTTGGAGAGAAGAGAGTTTGTTGCAGAGGGAGTTGGCACGCATCCCTAGGAGAGGGATTGGCATGCACTCCAAGGTTCTTAAGGAACAATTCAGCAATTTTTATCAGTTCATACCGCTGCTACAGTGAGGCCATCAACGTTGGCCGTACAACAAGAAAAAGAGGCACAGAAATAGAGGTGCCACTTTTGTTCTAGTTGGCACGATTTCCAAGGGTTTTCCTGCTAAGAAAATCATACCACTGTGTACTGTACAGAACAGCATCATTCTGGCACATTTACCAAGACAATTATGAAGCTTGTGTTGATTGTACTGGGTCATGGAGGCCGTACAGCAAGGGAACGAATTTCAAAGCTGATTTTATGCATTGTTTTGCTGAGAAAACTGTAGAAATTCAATGACAAAATCAGCTTATAAAAAGTTCTGTCATACACTTAGAAACCTAGAGATAACTGTCTTCTATGAAATCTGAAATGTCTAAACCCACATTTAGAAATTATCATAAGCAGAAATACACATTGCTAAGCAATTTTACAGCGGAATAAACACAATGAACAACAATCATTCAACTCAAAAAAACTCTGAAATTTAGGCAATGCCAGGGAAAACCCCAATGTGGGGAAACCCAATGAAATAAATAGATTTATATAGCTTCATGAAAGTACATATGAGCAACAACAATACAACAAGAGAAATCCACTTACGGCACACAAAAACAGCCCCCACAATATTTTGCCTTGGAAAACGTGTCAAATCCGTATTGTTGTACGGCCTGCCTAGAAATCAGCACCTTGGAAAATGTGCCCACAATTTGTTGTACAGCCAGATACGTACGACCCTACTACAGCAAGAAAAACCCTCCAAAACAGCCTCGAAAACCATGCCAAACTTGCCTCGATTTGTGTGCTCGCTTTCCCTTATTGTATGGACAGTACGGCCTCCAACAATAGCAATAACTATCAGCACTCACACAGAAATATTCCCTTGGAATTTGAGCCCAATCTCTCTTGGGAAATGCGCCCTCCTTCCTGCCCTAACTTTCCTCTCTCAAGCTATCTCAGAAATCTCTCTCAATCTTGTTCTCAATGTGTCTTGCACACTACCCAATGCATTCTCTTATAATCTGAAAGTGACCCTTCACCTTCTCCAACCCTAGATCTAATGGCCAAGATCTAATTTTGCCTTTACAAGATCCAGGGTCATGATTCATTCCCTCTAAAATGAAATATCCATGATCCAGCTGATCTGGATATCTACTGCTAAACTACGGTTTGGCTATTGAATCCGATACTCCGGGGGTTTCTGGCTGCGTTTGAGTAACTGTGTGAAGATGCTCGGTTGTTTTTGCATGTGTGTTCCAGTTTATTATGTGTTTAGTAGTATAAAACAATGCATGCGAAATAACGACAACACAGCGCACTGATATATATATATATATAATGCTGGAAAAAGCAGGAAATACAATAAAGACTGGAAGCAAATATGATAATTGTGAATTAGATCTCATGGATCGTCATTGGAATACAAAATAACAGATAAGAAATACCCGTGACCAGAAGAACAGGTGTTGGTCTGCACATGCATGGATAGATCGGCAAAAAGTAGTCTTGCAGCTCGCGGTAACTACTGTAGAATCCGGAAAACTCACCCTGATGGCGATACCCGTCGGAATGAGCTGGAAACTGTCTCAAAAGATGCGCCCTGGCCTCTAGACTGATCCTGATGATTGTCGGACTGAAGATCCGACCTCTGAAGCTCCGGATGTCACCCCCTGGGGATTTGCTCACCTCCTGGGCTCAATGAGTGCGCCCTAGAGATTCCACCGACGGAATCTGACGATGTATAGCTCAAAGCGATCATCCTGGTCTCCTCTGTAATGGGTCGGAAGGGATTCCTCAGATCTGCCCCGAAATGTCCCTTGGAACCCCAAATGTGCTTCCCCGAGAGTTGTGCCCTAAATGACTGTTTTCCTCTTTTCGAAAGATTCCACCGTCGAAAACTGATGACAAGTGGCTCAATAGGTGCACCCTGGCTAACTCTCTAATGGGTCAGAAGGAATTGGCCAGATCTGAAACTGTCTCAAGCGATCGCACAAACCCTCTCTCAATCACTTGCGCCCTCACTGGCTGAGTTGCGCAATCACTGCACTGGACACTGTAATGCACGGTGAAATACCTGGATGGTATCTCCAATAGGCTAGGGTGTGTCTCTCAACACCGAAACCGATCAAGGGTTGTGGTTTCCTCCAGTAATCCACAAAACAAGGGGTTCAATTTCCTCCTCCTCTACAAATACCTCAACATCAAATCATAACATAGCATAATGAATTAGGTTGCTTTACCCTTCCTTTATAGCTTCCCGAAACCCTAATTCGTTGTTGACCTTTCCCTCAAAGTGACTTTTACTTTATTTTATTATTCCTTGATTAAATCACATAATTAATTAATTCATTAACCATTTTACCTCTAAAAACTAATTTATCCATCCTGATGGCTTCTTTGGCCACTGAAAGTCACTTCTCATCATCTTCTCCTATAATGCTCTTCCTCCCTATTCCGATGAGCTATTACACTAAGAGGTTTCTCCAAATAATATGCCCATTATGACCGTCTTAGTGGATTTAATTAAGATATGACCCATAATAACTTAAAATTACGGAAATCGTCGGAATGCAACGGAACCAAAGCCAAGCTATGCGGAATGGATCCTGATGATGAACGATGCAACTTAGGCCCAATAAAACCTTTCAATATCTCCCAAACTCTCTGTCACCCCTATCTGGCTACTCTGGTAGCCATAACACTCTGTAATGTTATAATGTCCCAAAATGGGGACATTACACAAAATAAATCACTTTAAAATATTAAAGTACATTTTCACTTTATAACATAAGTGCACTTTATGAGATAAAGTCACTTTAATATTAGAAGGTACACTTTATTAAAAGGTCACTTTAATAAAAGAACCACTTTATCACAACTTTATAAAAACCCATTATAAAGCCAAGTGTCTAGTAGTGTAGGTACAAGGTTACTTCCGCATACAAGACACACATGCGGAGTACCTCTCGAGCTAAAAAGCTAACAAAAACATTGTTGGGAGTGTGAGATAAGTTCTGTGTGTATTTGTTGAAATATTTATTGTTGCAACTCTGAGTTTTGTGTTGTATTAGCTGTTGCAACTCAGAGTTATTTGTTGTTGCAACTTTGAGTTATTTGTTGCTGCAACTCTGGGTTATTTGTTGTATTGGCTACTGCAACTCAGATATTTTTCCCTAACGCTGAATAAGAAATTTTCTCCTTAAGTTTGTTATCTTTCCTGTGTATTCTTCAAGGGGTATTGCCCAGAATTTATGGTGCCAAATGTATTATTTTGTCTATTGTTATGAGTTATTTCCGCTGCTGATTTAGTTTCAAATCCATATCATCTAGTGTTTCTGCTCATTAAGTACAGTTCTGTATTGGGTTTTAATACTTTACTATTGAAACTTAATAGGAGGTTGAAATCTGAGTTTGATATAGTGAGTTTCTGAGCTATTTTTAACATGGTATCAAAGCTAGGGCTCTGAAGTTCAGTGAGCAATTTGGCACTTGGGACAGCAAGTGATTTGTTGGGGTATTTGCTTGAAGAAGGGGAAAAGAGGTTCTTTGTCAGGTGGACAAAGATGACTTCCAGACTTAGGTATGAAGATAGGTTGGAGGGGATCTCCAACTACCTGCAGTGGAAGGTTAGAATCACAAGTGTTCTCTAGGAGAATAAGTTGTGGTCGTTTGCGAACACCATCATGCCAATACCTGCATCAAATCCCATAGCTTTGGATGTTCATGAAGTGAAGGAAGCCAAGACTCAGAGTTGGTGCGGATAGCCCTCAAAGGCTTCACCAAGGAGTGGGAGGTTTTCGTGAAGTGTGTGGTGGGGAGAGAGAAGATCCCTGACTAGAGCAGATTGTGGGATGACTATACACAGGAGGAGATCTAAGAGGGGTCTCACGAGAGGGCAGTGGATGGTGTAGATGACAAGAACGTTGTTGTTGTGGGAAAGAGCAATGAGAAGAAGAAGGACATGAGCAAGGTGAGATTCTTTGCATGTCACAAGACTGGCCACTACCCTAGTCAGTGTCTGAACAAGAAGAAGAAGAAGTCGGAACCAGAGGTGTCAACATCAACAGAGATTACAGAGTTTGTTGAGAGATATGAGAGGGAGTACTCTCTCATGACTGGTCCCGTGGGTAGTGGGTGCCTAGTGTTTGAGGACATTGAGTGTGGTTCATGGACAATGGAGCTTCCCGGCATATGACAGGGATGAGGTTAGTGTTCCTGAGTCTTTCAGAAACAGACTCAGACTGTCGTGAGGGTGTTGGTACCGGCCCACAACTTGCAGTAAAGGGGGTTGGAAGGGTTAGATTCCAACTAGAGTCAAGAGGTTTTCTAGAGGTTGTCGAGGTATTGTATATTCCAGAGTTGACCGTTAACTTGCTCTCAGTGTCAGCTTTGGATGAGAGTGGATTTGGAGTTGTCTTCTACGATGGACATGTGTTTTTATATCCTGTGGGAGCAACTGCTGACACAGGAGTGATGCTTGGTGTCGGGTATGAGGGGCTGTAAAAGTTGTTGGGTCAACCTGTGTTGGGGTCCAGTGGATTTCTGGATTCATATTCTGTGTCGAAGAGTGGGCAGGTGGCACAGGAGAGAGAGTTGATACCGGGGACTCAATCATCTTCCAGGACTCTCAGAGGACTCAGTAGGCATGAGTCGGCACAGATGGATGCTCAGGAGAGTGTGCAGTCTCCTAGGAGCATGTCTTCAGTTCATGGAACAACAAAGGTAGCAACAGAGGCTTCTAGTGCAGTGGGAGTAGTGGTTTTTTGTTCAAAGGGAGCAAAGACTTCTAGTACAGGGGGAGTAGCTATGGCAGTTGATGAGTTGGAGACAGATTCTGGTGATGATACCAGAAGTACCTCTCTCGCTAAGAGGGAGTGTTAGATTTGGTAGCTCGGAGGTATTTCTGCATAGGCGGTGCCCAGCATGTGGAAGTGACCGAGCACATTTCTCCCTAGTGACTTTATAATGTGTTTTTATAAAGTAACTTTATAAAGTGATTTTATAAAGTTGGGTTTTTTAATTTTAAAATGTAAAAGTGACTTTATGATGTTATAGGTCACTTTAGTGACTTAAGTGACCTCAACGAATGATTAAGTCGTAACCGTTGCTCTCAAAGGAAAGTGAAGAGTCACTCAAGGGAGATCAAGGGTTAGAGGAGTTACACTTTCAAATTAGATAAAGGCAGCTCGTGAGGGAGAGAGGGGCGCACATCTTGAGGAGAGCTTGGAGAGAATGTGAAGGGTCACATTGTCCAAGAGAAGAATTTCTTGCTTGGAGGGAAGAGAGTTTGCTACAAAGGGAGTTGGCATGCATCCCTAGGAGAGGGATTGGCACGCACTCCAAGGTTTTTAAGGAACAGTTCAGCATTTTTTATCAGTCTGTACAGCAGCTACAGTGAGGCTGTCCAGCAGTTAAGGCTGGCCGTACAACAAGAAAAAGAGGCACAGAAATCGAGGTGCCACTTTTGTTCCAGTTGGCACGATTTCCAAGTGTTTTCCTACTGAGAAAATCATACAGCTGTGTACTGTACAGAACAGCATCATTCTGGCACATTTACCAAGACAGTTCTGAACCTTGTGTTGACTGTACTGGGTCATGGAGGCCATACAGCAAGGGCAAGAATTTCAAGGCTGAGTTTATGCACTGTTTTTCTAAGAAAACGTTGCTGGGAGTGTGAGATAAGTTGTGTGTGTATTTGCTGAAATATTTACTGCTGCAACTCTGAGTTATTTGTTGCTGCAACTCTGGGTTATTTGTTGTATTGGCTGCTGCAACTCAGATATTTTTCGCTGAAGCTGAATAAGAAATTTCCTCCTTAAGTTTGTCATCTTTCCTGTGTATTCTTCAAGGGGTATTGCCCAGAATTTATGGTGCCAAATGTGTTATTTTGTCTGCTGTTATGAGTTATTTCTGCTGCTGATTTAGTTTCAGATCTATATCATCTAGTGTTTCTGCTCATTAAGTACAGTTCTGTATTGGGTTTTAATACTTTACTGTTGAAACTTAATAGGAGGTTGAAATCTGAGTTTGATATAGTGAGTTTCTGAGCTATTTTAACAATCATAGGTTCATTGTGCCTATCTTAGGCAACAAATTCACTCGTCACTAGAGTTAAATGAGCATCTCACCCACAACCTCTTATAGGCCCCGGTGCCTCTCAATGGACGGATTACTCCAATCTTTGGGGTCTTCTAGGCATCACAGCAACTAAAATCATGTAACAATTCACTCTCACAAGTAGCAGTCTATTCCATACCCTGAAATGGAGAAGCTTAGATGACAGCTCTAATACCATGTCGTAATTCAACATCCACATGATACATAGATCTGCAATCAAAGAATTTGTCCTATGGCTAAAACAAAAAGATAGAACACCAGTCAAAGCTTCAGATCTACATAAAAAAAAGTGTTGAATGGAAAACTCAGAAGTGCAAACACCATTAAAAATATCAAGAGATGAGATCAGCCTTGCAAAAGATGAAATCTGATCTACACAAACAACAGCGTGAATGTAGTGGACAGCAAGCTGAAATTTTGTAACAGCAACCACTGCCCTCAAGGGACCACAAGGCTTCTCTCAAGCCTTCGCACATTTAGTATGTGTTCACACAACTCACATGTATGAATATATAATCCTAACTGGTGCACTCTTCCTCATCTAGTCAAACTTGACAAGAGGGAAAAGTGGTTACAAAACTTAACCGCTAATAATAAACCTCAAAGAAAGCACACAACATACAAAGAAATATTTCCCAAGCAATGTGCCCTACCTATGCCTAGAATAGCTCTTACACATCCCTTCATGAAAGGATCTGTCATAATTTTTTAAGGAATCTATCATAAAGTTGTCATAACTGTATAAAGGAATCTGTCATAACTATCATAGAATCTGTCATAACCTTACACTGACCAAAAAGGGAAGATGCCAAGCATCATAAGTATAAGGGAATCTCTCCCCACATGGCACACCCATCCCACAAGGAATCCTCTCCAACACTCATGCACCCTGTTCCTAGGAGAATAACTCGAAGCAACCAAAAACTAACAAATTGTCTCGTATAAATTTCTTTATGTAGATCACCATTAAGAAAGACACTCTTCACATCTATTTGATGAATTTTCCAAATGAAACTTTGTTGTTAAGACAAACAGCATTCACCTTAGGAGCAAAGGTTTCAAAAAAATCAATACCTTCCTTTAGAGAAACACCTTGGGCAACAAGCCTTGCCTTGCACTTCTCAATGTTACCATCGGAATTGTTCCTAGGAGAACAACTCAAAGCAACCAAAAACTAACAAGTTGTCTCATATAAATTTCTTTATGTAGATCACAAATAAGAAAGCCACTCTTCACATCTATTTGATGAATTTTCCAAATGAAACTTTTCGGTTAAGACAAACAGCATTCATCTTAGGAGCAAAGGTTTCAAAAAATCAATACATTCCTTTAGAGAAACACCTTGGGCAACAAGCCTTGCCTTGCACTTCTCAAAGTTACCATCAGAAGTATACTTAGTTTCATTAACCCACTTTGAGTCAACCACATTTTTACCTTTCAAAAGTGGAACCAATTCCCATGAACCATTCCTCATCAAAAAATCATACTCATCTTGCATTGCTTTTTGCCAATTCGGATCATCTTTGTCCTCATCATAAGTTCTCGAATCACAAGTTTCCATCCCTTTATCCATAGGAGCACAATTTGCATGATGACTCTGAGTTCTACTTGCTTCATATATATCTACCTCCACATTAGTATCTTGGATAGTCTTTTGGACCCACTTTTCCATTCTCTTTGATCGGGTTGTTAACCACCTATTTCAACTAGGTGTCAATGTCATGTATCATGAAGATATGCCTTGTGGTACGACAAGTTTGAAGACTTATGGCTCAGCAGGGCATTTCTGCCCCCAACACTTCTTTTTGTGTTCACAGAATGTTTGCTCCCCTGCGTGGGATAATTTTGTAATATGTTAGCATGGGTCAAGTATTATTTAGTTGCCTAGGACTTTATCATTAGGGAAGTCCTTTCATCGAGTGTTTTTTTTACTCGGGTAATTAATCTTGCTTTACAGCAATTTTAATTACTCTTGAGTTTTTCACTCAATAATCCTCCAAAGTGGTGAAAGGTGTTCTAATGATCGAGCCCAATGGGTGATTAAGGTCTAAAGATGTTGTAAATGACCATGCTAGACATCTCCTAGAGTCTTGCAGAATTTTGTTAAGTTTTGATAGGATTTTTTTTAATAATTAAAATTTTTCCATAAATTGGGAATTTTAATTATTTTTTATGAAAAATGTAGACATTTGGTCCTTGTGGATTTTGTATAGGGGTGTGAGTACTCAAATCAAATGGCTTATGACTCCCTACACCCTTGGACCAAGTTTCAGCTCAATTGGACAAGTTTTGCTAGGTCATTGTCCATGAGGAGTCCAAGTTAGTCGAAAGTCAGCAAATAATTGACTAAGGTAAAAAAAGCCAAAAATTGTAAAAGTGTCTAAAGTCAAGAAAAAAAGTGGGGAAATGTTTTCTAATGTATTTCCTAAGTTGGAAAAGTGAAAATCCACTTAGAAGAACCCCCCGTGACAAGTCAACAACTTAAAGTGAGTCTCCCTAGTGAAAGGGGCAACCCCCCTTCTTCATGAACTTAGGGAAAAATGAAAATTAAAGTGAGAGAGGGCCTAAAACCCTAAGTGTGCCCCTCCTAGAGCCTAGTCAAAGGTTTGAACAAAAGGAAAGGGGTTTTCCCCTCTCACATCTCACCCCTCAAACCCTAACTCACTCCAAAACCCTAAAAGTGAGCCCCCATTAACTTGTTCTCTCTCTCTTGGATGGGTGACACTTGTAACTCATCCAAGAGGGGTCTCTCCTCTTTCCCCCCCTTTAAAAGGAAGCCCCTTCTCCTCATTTTGAAATGAAGATTTTCACAGCAACTCTATTATGCCAAAATCTCTCCCCACTCTCTCTCATTCTCTCCCATTTTTCTCTTGTAATTTTGGTACAATTTCGTAACCTTTCTTGGAGCAATAAAGTGAAGCTTTGGAGGATCTCTTGGTGTTCTTTGGTGCTTTCATAGTGTATTATTGGTTCTATTGGCTACTCTTGTGTGATATTTGCTCTTGGTGAGGTAACATTGTAGGTTTTGTTATTCTTGCATCACATTGTTTTACTTGAAGAACCCTAAGCAAAGTATTTTGTTAGGAATAAACCTGTAGTAGTATTGCTATAGATTTATGTGATTTGTTTTTATTAGAGTTTACAAAGTATTTTGTAGGCCTCTTAAAGGATCTCACCTTCTTGTCTCATTGTGTAGTAAGGGTTTACAGATTTGTAGGTTGCCAAAGCTTTGAGGAGATACTCCAAAGGCTCCATTTTGCTTCAATTAATTTTTTGTTTCAATTTCATCCCTTTCTTTGTTTATTTTCTTAACATATAATCATCTTAATCTTGCTAAAAATTCCAATTTTCAAATTCAGATTTTTTTTGTAAAAATTTATGTACATATGCTAACATAAAACTAACATATTGTGGTGATTTTTAGCATTTTCCAGCAAGCTTTCTTGGTTGTTTTATGAAGGTTTTCACCAATAAGAGAAGAGGAGCTACCCAAAATTGGTAACTAGAGGCTCAAGAGAACATCACTAAGCTTTGGTGCAAAGCCCCTCTCTCTCACACACTTTCTAAAGCTATTGTAAGGAGCCCAATAGAGTCTATTGGGCTTGCACTTTCTATTTCTTTCCAAGTTTAAAATCTATAAATAATTTTAATAATTTTTGCCCACACCTTGCATTGTGTTTGGCTCTGCCATTCTTACAAAATCATGCCGGCTAGGATCAGAAATAATTTTCCGATTTTTGCTTTAGTTAACTTTGTCCACTTTTGCCACAAAATTGAAAGGTTTTCTCCTCCACCTTGTGCCAAAGTAGTGTGGTTAATTTGTTTAAAATATTTATTTTAAGTAATTTTTGTTTGCCCACACCTTGCTTGTGAGTGCCTGTGCCATCCTGCAAAATCGTGTTGGCTAGTGTTTAAAGTTTCCTTTTATTTTACAAAGTAAACAAAATTTACCCCGCCTTTGCCACGTATTCTCTCCCCTTACCACTTTGTGGATCTTGGGTAATAAGAAAGGGCAAAGGATTGAGTGGATAGTTTAACTAGGCACCCATTTCTATTATTGTTTGGCCACTAAAATAAGGTGACTTGTGAAGGCTAGAAGGGGTTGAAGTCGGGGATGGTTTCACGGCACTAAGTGTCTTCCTTGTTGAGCACTCAAGCACTTTGGACTTGACCTGTGAAGCTAAGGGAGAAC
Organism: Picea engelmannii; assembly: GCA_009831015.1. Classification (NCBI taxonomy): domain Eukaryota; kingdom Viridiplantae; phylum Streptophyta; class Pinopsida; order Pinales; family Pinaceae; genus Picea; species Picea engelmannii. The sequence goes on from ML826482.1 coordinate 58,265, forward strand.
CTTGTTGTTCTCTTGTTGAGCACTCAGCATTTCCTTTTGGCTAAGGAATAAGGACTTGGGGTACTCACATAGCTTAGGCTTGCAACTTTCACATCTAAACTCCTAAGCTAAAGAGAGACCTAAAATTAACTAAAAGTAACCTACACACTTGCACAACATTTATATTTCCTTGCAATTTGTTTTCAACTATTTACATTCTATTCATTTTTATGCAAGTTATTTTCGTGTGTAAATATTTATATTGGCTTAGTTATAAGCATTATTTATTGTATAAAGTTTTTTTTTTAATTCATTGTGTAATTATTTCTTAATTTGTTTTATTCTTGTGAACTTATCATTATTTTATATATATTGGAATAAGTGGAATTTTTAGGCACTAGTCCAATTGTGGTTTAATAAATAAAGGTTTGCTTGTCATTGAAAGACTGAACATTGCATTGATTGCTTGTCATTGGGTTGGGTAACACTAATCAACAACTTAATTAACTCCTAGAACATTTAATAAACCTTCACATAGTTTAATAGGGTCTACCCCCCTTGGCTTCCCTAGGAGTGAGCCTAGACGGAAGGAGTCCAGATTGAGGTGATAGTGGGTCTAGATTCAGGTTTGTGCCTCCAAGGACACACCAAGTGGGTTGGAGACTTCTCCACGTTTGTAGGTGTGTATTAGGACGACAATGCGGGTCAAAGTAGGCACTTCATGGCTAGAACCACCATTATTTGAAGATCCAGTATCTAAACAAGGGTCACGATCATGGTCACCATTAGAATTATTATCTCAAGATATCAAAATAGGAGTGAGCCTAGACGGAAGGAGTCTAGATTCAGGTGATATTGGTTATGGATTCAGGTTTGTGCCTCCAAGGACATACCAAGTGGGTTGGAGACTTCTCCACGTTTGTAGGTGTGTATTAGGACGGCAACACGGGTCAAAGTAGGCACTTCATGGCTAGAACCACCATTATTTGAAGATCCAGTGTCTAAACAAGGGTCACGATCATGGTCACCATTAGAATTATTATCTCAAAATATCAAAATAGGATGTGACGAAGAAGACTCCTCATTAGACTTTATTGCCCCCTGTTAACCCTTGGATTTTCACCCTTGAAAATCCTGAGGGTTAAGAGCCAGCATGGTTATATTTAGCTGGCATTTAGACAGTTGACCCAAATTGAGCATATGTGTGAGCCAATGGTTGGTTCCCATCAGAGACAGGTACAGGATCAGTGTAGTGGTGGTTTTTGTTTCATAGATAAAGTTAGCACTGTTTCACACGAATTTGAGAGAGATTGTTATTTTTAGAAGGTGCCCTACTTTTTAGGAGACAGTGTCCAAAGACTCATATGGTAGGTTGAGCATACAATATTAGTCCTTGACTCCTTGCATGATTCTGAGCTCGATGACACTTTTTCTGGGGATCATGTAAGCGCATTCTATTTTTAGGGGATCATGTAGGCGCATAATATTAGATCAGGATTTTGAGCATACAATATTGATCCTTGAGACATTCTGAGTCTATTGAGCCTTTTTCGAGATGACATGTCAATATTTTATATTTTTAGCAGGTGGAGTACCAGGGCTCACATGTCAATTCTAATTACATATTTGGAATCCTCACGGAAAATCGAATCTAATGAGTATGATATCATTGAGATGCGACAAGATTCTATTTTTAGCAATGTCTATTTTTAGACATTCAACATTTTGCAGTGGTCTACTAGTCATCCCGGACATATTTAGCAATTTCTTATTTTTAGGGTCGTACTTCTATTTTTAGCAGTTTCTAGTTATAGCACGGGTGGTCACCTCCAAGGGTGACAAGTGGCAGGGTCAGATTCCAACAAACGGCAGTATGATAGTGTGACATGTGGCAGTTAGACGGCTTAATTAATAAAGGGGGCGCACTTTCCAAGGAATAAAGCAATTAATTGAGGGGACGTGTGGGTGAGGTGGCACATAACTCGTTGGCGTGATTGGGATAATGAAAGCCTAACTTACATTTCTCTCACTTCACTCTCCATATATCTCACTTTTCATGCACCTTAGTCCCGACTACCTATTAATTAGGGCGCATTCCTTCTCCAAGCCAACGCATAGTTTCCTTTCTTCCATTATTAGCACCTCCAATGCGCATCATCCCTCCTTTTCTTTCCTCCATGCACCTCTCTTTTCCTCCATTGGCCATAACTCACCCATCTATCTTCCCTTCCTCTTATGCGTTCTTTCCTTCTCTCAAAACCCTCACATGTGTGGCGCATCCTCTCTTGATCACACGTATTCCTTACCTCTCATGCGCTCCCCTATTAGCACATGTGCCCTCCTCTTCCATTAATCACTCCATCCATGCTCATTCTTCCCCTTATTTTCCTCCTCCCATGCACCCATCCTCATCCATTAAATCCTCACATGTGTGGCACTTGGCCCCTCATCTCCCTATCTTTTAGGGCACACTTTCTCATTGTCTATCTCACACATACACCCTAGACTCACTCCATACCTCATGTGCATGCTTTCATGCACTCATTACTTCTCCTACCATGCGCCTTACCTTCCTTTTTGGTCACTTATGCGCCCTCTTGTTCTTTTCTTGGGAAGTGCACCCTCTCCTATATATTGGAGAAGTCTCTCATTGTTATAGGTCGGATTATTGCAGCAGCAACATGTTGATTTTTCAATAAGCTAGGCTTAAGCATAAAGTTCATTCCATTTTTAGCATTTTACTTAAACATAGACAATTTGTTGCAGCAACCAAGATCACAAGAAGAAACACCATGCACAAGTACACAAGAAGTATCATGGGAAACCATTCTCAACAAGGGAAGAAAACCCAGCCAATCATTTGCTATATTCTTCAAGAGAAAGACCTCCACCACCATAGAAGACTAGCACACAAAAGGGTGCTCACAAAACCCTAGAAGACTACCGCCAAAGAGAGGTGAACACTTTTCCCAAGTAAGTACTTGCTGAAATTTCCAAACTCACACTTGTGTTATGATTCCTCAATGGGGAATTTACCTTTACTTATATTAGACTGAACCTATCAACAATGGTGTCTATTAGCACAACAGGGCCTACCTCAATAACTCACAATATAATTAATAATTACCATATTAATTTTTTTTACATTAATTATATTTTACATTAAGGTGGGGCCGACTTACCCTTTACATTACAAATAGGGTTACAGGTAAGTCTGACTCTTGAACAATATAGAAAGGGATCTCATATACCCACTAGTGCTCATCCACTAGAGGCACATCCATCTGTGCTCAGCCACAGGGATGTCCACATCTCTCTTACTGCGTCTCACAGGAGAACCACACTCACTAGTGCTCAGCCACTAGGATCACGTTCACCTGTGCTCAACCACAGGCACGTCCAACTCAGCAAATCTTCTTTCTCACTGCGTTACACAGGAGAATCATCTGGAGTTCATCATCTCAACTCTCTGCTCAAAGGAGGCTAATACATCGGTTCATCTCTGTTTGAGAACGATGCACCCAGCTCATGGGATTTTCCACACGTTCACCTGTGCCCGGCCACAGGCACGTCCAACTCAGTTGATCTTCTTTCTCACTGCGCTACACGGGAGAATCATCTGGAGTATCATCTCAACTCTCTGCACAGAGGAGGCCAGCACAACGTTCCAGTTCTGTCTCAGATAGGAACCACACACCCAACTCATGGGCTCTCTCTTAGGTCTGTGTCCTGGAGGATGTCTCACGTAGCTGTAATCATCAACACTCCCTCTCAGCTAGGGAGGCATTCTCCACCAGACCAAGTCTCTCACGGAAATACTCGAACTTCATTTTGGCAAGCGGTTTGGTGAAAATATCTGTGATCTACTCATGGGTAGGAAGGTACTGCAAGTGTATTGTCTTCCTGTGCACCATGTCTCTGATATAGTTGTATTTTATCTTGATGTGTTTCGATCTATCATGAAACACGGGGTTCTCAGAGAGCTTCACACAACTCTGGTTATCACAATGAATAGTAGTAGGATCCATCTCATGATCGAATAAATCAGTCAGAAGTTTGTGAAGCCACACTGCTTCGTGGACTGCTACACTCAATGTAATGTACTCTGCCTCTGCGGTACTCAATGCCACAGAGCTTTGCTTTCTGCTACACCAGGAAACCATGGCAGACCCCAAAGTAAAGCAACAACCGGAGGTGCTTTTCCTGTCCTCTGCTCTCCCTGCCCAATCTGCATCGGCATATCCTTGTAGGCTCAAATCTACACTGGAGGCATATCTTAGGCCATAACCAACTGTGCCTCGTAGGTATCTCAATACACGTTTTGCTGCTATCCAGTGAGTATGTCTTTGTTGGCTCATAAACTGGCTAAGCACATTCACTGCATAGCATATATCCAGTTTGGTGTTAACCAGATACATCAGTGATCCAATCAACTGTCTGTACAAGTGTGGATCAATCTCTCCTGAATCAGTATCACTCATCTTCTTCAAATCCATCACCATTGGTGTAGGCATGGATTTTCATTCTGTCATACCGAACTTTTTCAATATATCCACAATATATTTTCCTTGACTCAAGAAAATCTCATCTGTCCTCTGCCATACCTCTAGTCCCAAGAAGTAATGCATCAAGCCTAAATCCTTCATCTCAAATTTAGCAGTCAATGCTTGTTTGCATTCAGCAATGAGTGTCTCTGAACCGGTGAGGAAAAAGTCGTCCACATATAGGACCAAGATCAAGCACTCATTGCCATCAATGTGATAATATAAGTTTGGATCAGCAACACTTTTGCTGAAACCCAAACTCATCAGGAATCCATCCATTTTCTCGTACCAAGCACGTGGTGCTTGCTTTAGTCCATACATGGCTTTCTTCAACCTGCACACATGATATCTTTCATTGTGTATAACGAATCCTTCTGCCTGCTCGATATAAACTTCTTCCTCAATTTCACTATTGAGAAAGGTTGTCTTTACATCCATCTGATGTAGCTTCCAACCCATGGAAGCAACTAGTGCAATGATAGAACGGATGGAAGTGTATTGGGCTACTGGAGCAAAAGTCTCATCATAGTCAACTCCCTCTACTTGCGAGAACCCTCTGGCTACAAAACTCGCTTTGTATTTCTCGATGCTTCCATCAGCTGCATGCTTGATTTTATAAATCCATTTGGATGTTACTACAGACTTTCCCTCTAGTCTTGGAACAATATCCCATACATCATTTTTCAATATAGACCGATATTCTTTTGTCATGGCATCTTGCCATACTTGTTCACCTGAAGCTTCTCCATGACAAGATGGCTCGAAGTCAATGATGTGGGTCATGGCTGAAAAGTAGCTTGAGAATCTCTTTGGTCTCTTACTCTCTCTAGTTGTTCCTTGAGGGGCTCGATGTCCCTCTGCTTCCTGTAGAGTTTGTCGGGCCCAAGCAGGCCTTTTATGTCCAACTGTAATATCTCTGGGCATGTCAATTGGAGCAACTGGATCGACTAGAACAACTGGATCGACTAAAGCAACTGGATCAACTAGAATAATGTTTGTCTCCCTCTGAACTGTTGAAGGGGGAGAAGGCATTGTCTCACTATCAATTTCCATCTGAGATTCTTTGGATCTTTGGAAGGCTATCTCTTCTTCAAAAGTAACATCTCTGCTTATTTCAATTTGTCTTTAACCAGGAATGTAGATCCGATATGCCTTTGAGGATTCACTGTATCCTACAAATGTGCCCTTTCGCCCTGAAGGGTCTAGCTTGGATCTCTTCTCTTTGGGTACATGAAAATATACTGTGTTGCCGTCCTAATACACACTTGCTAACGTGAGCTAAGTCCGACTCACTTAGTGTGTCCTTGGAGGCACAATGCCTAGGTTCTCAGTCCACACTGTCACCTTGACTGGAACCTCTTCCTTCTAGGCTTACTCCTAGGGAAGCCAAGGGGGGTAGTCCCTAGTTACTAGATGTGTTTTAACTTTATGTTCTAGGAGTTAATTTTAATTGTTTAAAGGCTAAGGGGGAAAACTAGCCTAAGATTCTAAGGCAGCAAATGCAAAGTGCAAGTCTATCTATATGACAATCAGCCCTTTCCCTAAGTCAACTAAGACTAGTGCCTAAGGTTGGGCAATGGGGTCAACTAAGTTTAAGGGTGGTTCAATTACAAAAGTATTACAAATTAAACAAGTTGAACTATCCCCAAACCAAATATTACAATTACTTACAAAAATTTACAAGTGTTACAATGTTTACACAATACACAAATAGATACAAAGATACAAAAAGATGTAAGTGAGATCAACACATGAGCCAAGCATGCCCCAATAGCACTTACTCTATTGGACCACTTTCATTGGCAACCATAAAAAACACTCAAGACTCAAGAAGGTGATGCTTCCCCAAGTGGGATACTCAACCCCTTCTTGAATCACACCACAAAGCAATGAAGCAAGATATAACAATATTTAATTCATATGCTTACATGAACATAAAAGACATCACCATGTAGTTGCAATGAAGAATTAAAGCATGAAGTTATTATCCATGTGTGTTCCTATGCATACATCTAATTCCCCCAACACAACATGGATGATCTATGCAACTAAATGGTTAAGGAGTTTCTTAAAAGTTTAGTTAATTTTAGTTCCCTCCCCCTAAACTATGTTTGTGATTTAAGCTTCCTCCTCCCTTGGCCAAATAACTGTCGGGTGCTCAAGATAGTAAGGCAACGAGGCCCACCCTAGCTTCCACGGTCAGCCCTGACAGTAAGAGTTCTCCCGAAAAGGATCCCCTTAAGGATCACGGGACGGTCCCCCGCCACTTCCCCCCGGGTATCCCTCAAACCCGTTTTAGATGGTGGAGATGGATGAATAAAGCTCCTAAGTTGTCTAGAATGTTATTATGACCCTCGGGTGGGTCTTTAGGTGTGTTGGGTTGCTTTTAGGAGTGTTTTAGGTACTTAAAATTTTACTTTTTAGCGCAAAACCGAATTGAAAATGATGGAAAAAGTGTGCTTGCAAGATGTAAAATTGATAACCATTAACACATTAAAACATCAATGGAAAACTGCAAGAGATGTATCATTCATTTACTTAACCACTCCACATGTAAACTTGAAAGGAAATGTGAGATTAAGGCAAGAACAATTTGCCACTTATAACAGAAAACTTGCTTGAAAAAGTAAAGTTATGAATATGAATGCTTAGCCCATAAAGCAAGATAACATGAATGTAGAGTGTGCTTGAAATGTAAAGCTGAAAATGTAGTGTTTTAGACCATGAAATAAGATAACATGAATGAAAAGAAAGCTTACAAAATAACCATCATTGACACATCATTCCATTCATCATCATTAGCATGTAATTGCAAAAAGGAAAAGGCAAGAACAACTTGCCACAATGATTAAAAGAGTGAGACTTAGAGATTAGCCATTCATCAACACATATTGTATGTTAAACCCATGTAAAAATAGATGTGCTTGAAAAATAAAGACTTAACAAGATAATGAGTGAAATCTTAAACCATGGCTTAGATCACATATGCTTAAAATATAAAAGGCAAAATGACTTATGAAAAATAAGTTATGGCACTTAAGATAAATTAGAAATCATTAAACCATTCACCATGAAGAGCATAAGCATATGAATAGAATAGCTTGAAGAGAAGAAACTTAGATGTGATGACTATCTAGAATAATTCAAACCATTAAGCATATTAATCATCAAATGTAAGTTTTCCCTTAAGCCTAGCGATTTTGGGGATTACTCTCCCAAGGTGCAGGCACATTAGCTTATTAAAAATAAGAGAAACGTGAAAGAATGAAACCACTTACAATGGCCAAGGTGGAGGCAAGCCTACCATTGTTGGCCAAAGAGGGTTATTAAACAAATAAGCAAATTATTAAAATGAAAAGGCCACACTACCTTGCCTTGTAGACAAGAGGGGCCAACAAATAAATAAATAAAATGCTTGAAAGAAAAACAAATTATCCTAGCCCAACGATATTGGGGATTTCTCTCCCAAGGTGTAGGCAATTATTATGTTAGTTTATGATTATACAAAAAGAATCAATGAAATAGAAAAAGGAAACTTAGATTTACAAATAGAAAGGTAAGGAAATAGTTACCCAACCAATGGAGGTTTCTTGGGGAAGTCTTGTGGACGAATTTGGGCAGCGTCTCCCCTTGTTTCTGGTAAGAACCTGCAAAAACCAGCAAGCAAAAGCTTGCTGGAAATGCTGCAAAACACACACAAATGTCAAAAAAAATTATGTTTTTACACAGAAAATTTTTGCATAAAATCTCCAATTTAAAGTAAATATTTTGTGACCTATCTAAGACAAGTTAGCTACAGAAAATGGTATGAAATGACAGCAATATATCAGATCCAAATCAAAAAGGAAGAAGTTTATGCAAGCTTTGGTTGGAAACTCCTCTAAAGTCTCTTCCAACCAACTCTTATGAGGAAAATCTGCACACTAAAACAAGTTGTGAGTCCAAAACAGCATAATATGATGATATAGAATAGCAAAATGAACTAATTCACAATACTGACTAATCAACACATATAGATCAGCAGCACTAATGTCTAATGATCTACCCAAACAAACTAATTTGCTCAAGATACTAGCTACAAACCCACAAAATGTAAAGGAACAAAATTACCTCATATTCAATGGACAAATCTGACTAGTCTAGATTAATCCAAAATCCTCCAAAGCTTTTATTATTGAATCCAAGAATGAGATCCTTGCAGCAACTAATTGCTCCAAAGATTTCAAGAGAAATGAGTGAAATGTGAGATGACAAGAGCAAGATGTGTGAGGCAAGAATTCAGTAGCACAACTTTAGCTCAAAGAATGGTGAGGAAAAAGGGTGAGGGAGGGTTCTACTTATACCTCAAGAGGCAAAGTGAAGGCACTTGGATGAAATCCAAGTGTCACATCTCAAGCAAGAGCACCAATCTCAAGAAGAGGGCGCCCTCCTTAGGGTTTTGGACATGGATCCATCACTTGGATGGATGAGGTGGAGC
>ML826482.1:131601-155638 GCA_009831015.1 Picea engelmannii
TATCCTTGAAGCTTTTACTAACATTTGCTAACCCTAAACTAGACTAACTCCTTAGCTAACTTGTTGGTGTTGCAAAACATTGCTACAGCCATACTAACATACATTGATTGGATAGATTTGCCTACATAACTTGCACTTAACTCGTTCAAAATTCAATTGTGATAATTGCTAGTCAATCTGCTAAGTAAGTGTTAATTTTGCATGGTGTTTTCTTGCACTTTTGACCACTAGAATTTGTTGTTGTTGCAAAAGATTGCTACAGCCATCTAACTGCAGCAAATTCTCTGCAAAAGTGACCTATTTTGCTAGCTAGACATTGCCAAACTTGCTTGTGACAAGCTTTTATCATTCAGCTAGGTTAAAGCTATTTCTTCTTGTCATTTTCAAGCACTTTCAAGGCATAATTCTTGTGGCTGTTGTAAAATATTAATTGTTGTTATAAACTGTTACATTGCTGCAAATTCATATCAACTAGCTTACTTTTTGAAGGTTGATTGTCTTATGAAGCACTAACATCATTTGGTACTTGGAAAGTGCCACTTTTTGCCTCCTTGTCTTGTTCTGGGCAGATACACAATATTATCTATTTGCTTCATCTCTACAAGACATAAAGAAACCTTTGATTTGAGTGATCTGTAAGAGGGGACGGATTTCCTTGTGATTACTTGCCTTAGCCTTCTCAAACCCCCAGGTCACACGGGACGTCTCCCCTGGGGTAGTCTTGACATACTCCTAAATAGAAAGGGATCTCCTATTAAGGTGACAGTGATAGGTTATTCCCAGTTACGCCAATTTTGTACCCACTTGCCTTGGGCTTTTGGGCAAGTACAAATTGTGCGATAACATGTCATATGCCTACATTAACAAGCAATAAATCTATTTGTTGTATAGATGATTTTAATTCTTCCTTGTATTATTCAAGTTTTTTCTTTAACTCAACCTGGCTCTGCCTGATTTCAACTTTGAATTCTTCCTGCTCTCACTTTGTTTCCAACTTGTTTTGCCTTATTGTTCATCTATCTGTTCAATTTTGGTGTTTAATTTTATATTTGTTACCATTTTCTTCCTTCAGCATCCCTAGACATGATTGTTAATTAGCAACTCTATGGTACAAAAAGGTATAGTGGCCTTCACAAGTTCTGACCTCCACAAATTTTAAGCTCCAAAATTTATAGGCTCCACAATTTACAAGCTCCACAATTTCTAGGCTCCACATTGTTGAGATTCGGGTACCTTGGAAAGTGGTCCCCTTGTGTTTGTGAGTCTCTAGAGTCTAAACACAAAGGGGGAGACTATTACCCTTATTACTTTACTTTATGTTCTAATTTCAAGTTGACTTAGGAGTTTAAGTCAAAAGTGAAATATGTCACTTAAGTTATTAAAGTGACATTTAATTCACTTTGTGGGTGAGTTAAAGGACATGAGGCAAACTAAGGATAGTGGGTTTCCTAAGTGAGATTTTTGGATTAAATCTCACCCATTGATTAGACATGGCTAGATTGGATATAGGCCATTGATCTTTTAGGGCTTGGCCAAAGAGAGGCTAAAGGAGGGAAAAGAGTAAGGAAGAGACTCATTCTTCACTTGAGAGATTTGAGAGGAGAGGAGGAGAAGAGAGAAGCTCTTGAGCGCATTTCTTGAGGAGAGGAGGGCGCATGAGGTCAAGAATTGAGGAGAAGCCATAGCTTGGGTGCTAGCTTGCATGGAGGGTCATTCATGGAGGCTTGGGCACCATCTTGAGTCAGGGCGCATTCTTGAGGAGGAGGGGCGCACATGCTAGTGAGGAGATGCACATCTTGTGAGGAGGGAGCATCTAGCTTGGGAGAGGTCCCCATCTCTTGGAGGAGACTCATTCACCATGGAGAGGCACACTCTAGAGGAGTAGAGGGAGCAAGGGTGAAGGAGGACGCATACATGTGATGTTTTTGCTAGAGGAGGGGCGCACTTAAGCTTAGTGCCACCAAGCCATGGAGGGAGGCACGCTTGTATAGAGGGTGCAAGACCAAGGGCAAAGCATAGGCGCAAGGCAAGGTTCAAGGTTCAAGCAAAGGCAAAGGCAAAGGCAAGCACAAGGAAAGAGGGCCAAGGCATTAGCAAGAGAAGAAGGGCACACCAAGGCAAAGGGCACCTTGCTTCAATGGGCTAGCAGGGACATCTTCAACGGACACCAAAGCATCCGAGAGTGGTTGCTATTGTACCAGGTTTACTTGTATATGTTTTCCTTCTTGTACATTTTGCTTTGAGATCTTCTATATACATCTATCTCCAAACTGGATTTCCCCGAGGGAGTTTTATTCAGGGTCATGTTGACCAAAAATACCTATGTCCAGTTTCATGCATGCTTAGATGTGTAGATCAGCATTTTAGAGTTGTAAAGATCTAGAGGAGTGTTACTTGTTTTGAGTATATTGCATGTGCTAACATTGGGTTATGAAAACACTTGCAAGGGCATCTCAAAGAACACTTAACCATCAAAATTATGAGCAGAAAAGTACTTGACTGTTTGCTGTCCTAAAACAGCAACAAAGGACAGTTTTGAAGATAAAACTTAGAAACCAACAAGAGGTCAAAGATAGACCTGTTGGGCAGCCTCGTAGTAATTCAATTTTCTTCATGGTATCAAAGCCCTTGGTGGCAAAGACTTGCTGATTTCTAGAGCATACTTGCTGGTAGATTTTAGGGACAGCTTGTTGACAGTTTGTTGGACAGCTTGTAGGACTATTTTGGACATTTTTGGACAGCCTCTTATCACACATGTGTGGGCAGGAGTGAGGTTGAGTTGGACAACCTCTTTTCACACCTGTGTTGTCAGGAGTGACATTGTAGTTGGACAGCCTCTTTTCACACATGTGGTGACAGGAGTGAGGTTGTACTCTTTGTGCAGTTTTAGCATCAGTGTGAGTTTCAGTGGACAGCTATGTCGGTGTCCCAGATGAGGGCAAAGGATAGGCTAGCCGGAGCTAGCAACTAGTCCCCTTGGAAGACCAGGATCATATTCGTCTTGAAGGATCTTGAACTATGGGATATAGTTCAAGTTCCCGTGGTGATTTCAGGAAGAAAAACACCAAGGCGAAAAGGACTATTTGTGATGCGGTGAGGGACCACATCATACCCCATTTGACTGAGAAAGACTATGCCTTTGATATATCGGCCTCATTGTGCGAGCTTTACCAGAGTCCCAATCAGAACTGGAAGATGGTTCTGCAGGACAAGCTTAGGAGCATTCAGATGCTCGATTTTATGTCAGTTACATCATACCTTAGCAGATTTACACAGTTTCGAAATGAGTTGGCCACAGTCGGGGAGATTGTGGATCCTGACTTCTTGGTGAGGACAGCTTTGAACATCTTTTCCAAACCTTGGGGTTCATTTGAACGAGGCATTCTAGCCCGAGAGGTCATGCCTACTTAGGAGAGACTTTGGGATGACTTCGTACAAGGGGAGCTGAGATGCAACTCAGGATCTTTAGGACAGCAGTGTATTTCAGAGGGTGATGAGGATCTTGCTCTGTGGACTAAGGGCAAGAAGAAGGTCGACAAGGGTGCTAGACAGGGTCCCAAGGGAGGGGCCAAACCACAGCAGAGTGGCGGTGGGCAAGAGAGAGACATGAGCACAGTGAGATACTTTGCTTGTGGTGAGATGGGGCACTATGCAGGACAGTGTCCCAAGAGGAAGAAGCAGCAGGACGGTATGGTAGCGATAGCAGAGGAGGAGGAGTTCCCTACTCAGTTTGCGAGGGAGTGTGCTTTTGTCAGTTTTTGTTTGTCAGTTGATACACCATCTAGCGATAGGTGGGCAGACATGGTTGAGGAGGTCCCATTCACTCAGAGTATTGATTCAGAGAGAGCTCAAACTCAGCTTTCGAGGACACCATCTTCAGGGGTGACTGGTCCACCCGGGACAATGTCAGTTTCAAAGTTGTCGAGCAGACAGAAGGTTGGTTTAGAGGCTTCAGAGCATCAGAGATTGATGAGTGGGAGCACGGCGCTAGAGAGGCTTGAGCCTCACTTGGCTATGGAGACGAGCAGATCAGGTTCAGGTTCCACTTCAGGTGGAAGTCACTTGCTGAGAGACCAAATTGAGGATCTTGGTGAGATGCCAAGGTCTAGATACTCTTGGTGAGATGCCAAGAGCTGAGACTCTTGGTGAGATGCCAAGAGAGAGACTGTTGGTGAGATGCCAAGAGAGTGACCATTGGTGAGATGCCATGAGGTAGAAATCCTTGGTGAGATGCCAAGGTTGAGATCTTTGGTCTGATGTCAAGATCTAGGTGATCTTGGATAGGTGGAGATGCACTTCCATCTATAGATCACGCAGGTTGAGCAGATCTGTGTCAGAGACCACTTGTGATGATCAGGGTACAGCCATACTCACCGAGTATTTGACAACAAGTAACCATGTCCACTATAGGGATGAGATTGGGGGTGAATGGCACTTTCCTCGGTAAGAGGGAGTGTTGAGATTTGGGTACCTTGGAAAGTGGTCCCCTTGTGTTTGTGTTCTAATTTCACGTTGACTTAGGAGTTTAATTCAAAAGTGAAATATGTCACTTAAGTTATCCTTGGTGAGATGCCAAGGTTGAGATCTTTGGCGTGATGCCAAGATCTAGGTGATCTTGGATAGGTGGAGATGCACTTCCATCTATAGATCACGCAGGTTGATCAGATCTGTGTCAGAGACCACTTGTGATGATCAGGGTACAACCATACTCACCGAGTATTTACTAACAGGAAACCATGTCCACTATAGGGATGAGAGTGGGGGTGAATGGCACTTTCCTCGGTAAGAGAGAGTGTTGAGATTTGGGTACCTTGGAAAGTGGTCCCCTTGTGTTTGTGAGTCTCTAAACACAAAGGGGGAGACTATTACCCTTATTACTTTACTTTATGTTCTAATTTCACATTGACTTAGGAGTTTAAGTCAAAAGTGAAATATGTTACTTAAGTTATCCTTGGTGAGATGCCAAGGTTGAGATCTTTGGCGTGATGCCAAGGTTGAGATCTTTGGCGTGATGCCAAGATCTAGGTGATCTTGGATAGGTGGAGATGCACTTCCATCTATAGATCGCGCAAGTTGAGCAGATCTGTGTCAAAGACCACTTGTGATGATCAGGGTACAACCATACTCACCGAGTATTTGCCAGCAGGAAACCATGTCCACTATAGGGATGAGAATGGGGGTGAATGGCACTTTCCTCGGTAAGAGGTAGTGTTGAGATTCGGGTACCTTGGAAAGTGGTCCCCTTGTGTTTGTGAGTCTCTAAACACAAAGGGGGAGACTATTACCCTTATTACTTTACTTTATGTTCTAATTTCACGTTGACTTAGGAATTTAAGTCAAAAGTGAAATATGTCACTTAAGTTATTAAAGTGACATTTAATTCACTTTGTGGGTGAGTTAAAAGACATGAGGAAAACTAAGGAAAGTGGGTTACCTAAGTGAGATTTTTGGATTAAATCTCACCCATTGATTAGACATGGAAAGATTGGATCTAGGCCATTATTCTTTTAGGGTTTGGCCAAAGATAGGCTAAAGGACGGAAAAGGGTAAGGAAGAGACTCATTCTTCACTTTAGAGATTTGAGAGGAGAGGAGGAGAAGAGAGAAGCTCTTGGGCGCATTTATTGAGGAAAGGAGGGAGCATGAGGTCAAGAGTTGAGGAGAAGCCATAGCTTGGGTGCTAGCTTGCATGGAGAGTCATTCATGGAGGATTGGGCACCATCTTGAGTATGGGCACATTCTTGAGGAGGAGGGGCGTACATGCTAGTGAGGAGAGGTGCGTCTTGTGAGGAGGGCGCATCTAGCTTGGGAGAGGTCCCCATCTCTTGGAGGAGACTCGTTCACAATGGAGAGGCGCACTCTAGAGGAGTAGAGGTTGCAAAGGTGAAGGAGGTCGCATACATGTGGTGTTTTTGCTAGAGGAGGGGCGCACTTAAGCTTAGTGCGCACCAAGCCATGGAGGGAGGTACGCTTGTATAGAGGGTGCAAGACCAAAGGCAAAGCAAAGGCGCAAGGCAAGATTCAAGGTTCAAGTAAAGGCAAAGGCAAAGGCAAGCACAAGGAAAGAGGGCCAAGGCATTAGAAAGAGAATAAGGGCACACCAAGGCAAAGGGTGCCTTTCTTCAATGGGCTAGCAGGCACATCTTCAAGGGACTCCAAAGCATCCGAGAGTGGTTGCTACTGTACCTGGTTCACTTGTATATATTTCCTTGTTGTACATTTTGCTTTGAGATCTTCTATATACATCTATCTCCAAACTGGTTTTCCCGGAGGGGGTTTTATCCAGGGTCATGTTGACCAAAAATACCTGTGTCCATTTTCATGCATGCTTAGATGTGTATATCATCATTTTAGAGTTGTAAAGATCTAGAAGAGTGTTACTTGTTTTGAGTATATTGCATGTGCTAACATTGGGTTACGAAAACACTTGCAAGGGCACCTCAAAGAACACTTAACCATCAAAATTATGAGCAGAAAAGTACTTGATTGTTTGTTGTCCTAAAACAACAGCAAAGGGCAGTTTTGAAGATAAAACTTAGAGCCCAACAAAAGGTCAAAGACAAACCTGTTGGGCAGCCTCATAGTACCTCAGTTTTCTTCATGGTATCAGAGCCCTTGGTGGCAAAGACTTGTTGATTTCTAGAGCATACTTGTTGGTAGATTTTTGGGACAGCTTGTTGACAGTTTGTTGGACAGCTTGTTGGCAGATTTGTTGGACAGTTTGTAGGACTGTTTTGGACAGCCTCTTATCACACCTGTGTGGATAGGAGTGAGGCTAAGTTGGACAACCTTTTTTCACACCTGTGTTGTCAGGAGTGAGGTAGTAGTTGGACAACCTCTTTTCACACCTGTGGACCTGTGGTGACAAGAGTGAGGCTGTACTCTTGTGCAGTTTTAGCATCAGTGTGAGCTTCAG
This sequence comes from Picea engelmannii, assembly GCA_009831015.1. Lineage (NCBI taxonomy): Eukaryota > Viridiplantae > Streptophyta > Pinopsida > Pinales > Pinaceae > Picea > Picea engelmannii. Next base: position 138,517 of record ML826482.1, read on the forward strand.
TGGACAGTAATGTCGCTGTCCCATATGAGGGCAGAGGATAGGCTAGCCGTAGCTAGCAACTGGTCCCCTTGGAAGACCAAGATCATATTCGTCTTGGAGGATCTTGAACTATGGGATATAGTTCAAGCTCTTGTGGTGATTCCTCCTACACCTACTCCTTCACCATTGTTGGATGTAGATTTCAAGAAAAAAAACACCAAGGTGAAGAGGAATATTTGTGATGCAATGAGGGACCACATCATACCCCATTTGACTGGGAAAGACTATGCCTTTGATATATGGGCCCCATTGTGCAAGCTTTACGAAAGTCCCAATCAGAACCGGAAAATGGTTCTGCAGAACAAGCTCAGGAGCATTCAGATGCTTGATTCTGTGTCGGCTACATCATACCTTGGAAGATTTACAAAGATTCGAGATGAGTTAGCCGCAATCGGGGAGATTGTGGATCCTGACTTCTTGGTGAGGACATCTTTGAACAGCTTTTCCAAACCTTGGGGTTCATTTGTATGAGGCATTGTAGCCCAAGAGGTCATGCCTACTTGGGAGAGACTTTGGGAGAACTTCGTACAAGAGGAGTTGAGATGCAGCTCAAGATCTTCAGGACAATAGCATATTTCAGAGCTTGATGAGGATCTTGCTCTGTGGACTAAGGGCAAGAATAAGACCGACAAGGGTGCTAGACAAGGTCCCAAGGGAGGGGGCAAACCACAGCAGAGTGGTGGTGGGCAATATAGAGACATGAGCACAGTGATATGCTTTGCTTGTGGCGAGATGGGGCACTATGCAGGATAGTGTCCCAAGAAGAAGAAGAAGCAGCAAGATGGTATGGTAGCGACAGCGAAGGAGGAGTTCACTACTCAGTTTGCGAGGGAGTGTGCTTTTGTCAGTTGTTGTTTGTCAGTTCATACACCATCCAGCGGTAGGTGGGAAGACATGGTTGAGGAGGTCCCATTAACTCAGAGTATTAATTCAGAGGGAGCTCAAACTGAACTTTCAAGGATACCATCTTCAGCGGTGACTGGTCCACCTGGGACAGCTTCAGTTTAAGAGTTGTCAAGCAAACAGAGGGTTGGTGTAGAGGCTTCAGAGCGTTAAAGATTGATGAGTGGGAGCAGGGTGCGAGAGAGGCTTGAGCCTCACTTGGCTATGTAGACAAGCAAATCATGTTCAGGTTCCACTTCAGGTGGAAGTCACTTGGTGAGAGACCAAGTTAAGGATCTTGGTGAGATGCCAAGGTCCAAATACTCTTGGTGAGATGACAAGGTTGAGATCTTTGGTGTGATGCCAAGATCTAGGTGATCTTGGATAGGTGAAGATGCACTTCGATCTATAGATAACACAGATTGAGCAGATATGTGTCAGAGACCACTTGTGATGAACAGGGTACAACCATACTCACCGAGTATTTGCCAACATGAAACCATGTCCACTGTAGGGATGATATTGGGGATGAATGGCACTTTCCTTGGTAAGAGGGAGTGTTGGGATTTGGGTACCTTGGAAAGTGGTCCCCTTGTGTTTGTGAATCTCTAAACACAAAAGGGGAGACTATTACCCTTATTACTTTACTTTATGTTCTAATTTCACGTTGACTTAGGAGTTTAAGTCAAACGTGAAATATGTCACTTAAGTTATTAAAGTGACATTTAATTCACTTTGTGGGTGAGTTAAAGGACATGAGGCAAACTAAGGAAAGTGGGTTTCCTAAGTGAGATTTTTGGATTAAAACTCACCCATTGATTAGACATGGCTAGATAGGATCTAGGCCATTGATCTTTTAGGGTTTGTCCAAAGAGAGGCTAAAGGAGGGAAAAGGGTAAGGAAGAGACTCATTCTTCACTTGAGAGATTTGAGAGGAGAGGAGGAAAAGAGAGAAGCTCTTTGGCTCATTTCTTGAGGAGAGGAGAGCGCATGAGATCAAGAGTTGAGGAGACGCCATAGCTTGGGTGCTAGCTTGCATGGAGGGTCATTCATGGAGGCATGGGCCCCATCTTGAGTAGGAGCGCACTCTTGAGGAGGAGGGGCGCACATGCTAGTGAGGAGAGGCACATCTTGTGAGGAGGGCGCATCTAGCTTGGGAGAGGTCCCCATCTCTTGGAGGAGACTCATTCACCATGGAGAGGCACACTCTAGAGGAGTAGAGAGTGCAAGGATGAAGGAGGGCGCATACATGTGGTGGTTTTGCTAGAGGAGGGGCGCACTTAAGCTTAGTGCGCACCAAGCCATGAGGGAGGCACACTTGTATAGAGAGTGCAAGACCAAGGGGAAAGCAAAGGTGCAAGGCAAGGTTCAAGGTTCAAGCAAAGGCAAAGGCAAGCACAAGGAAAGAGAGCCAAGGCATTAGCAAGAGAAGAAGGGCGCACCAAGACAAAGGGCGCCTTGTTTCAATGGGCTAGCAGGCACATCTTCAAGGGACTCCAAAGCATCCGAGAGTTGTTGGTATTGTACAGGTTCACTTGTATATGTTTTCCTTGTTGTGGATTTTGGTTTGAGATCTTCTATATACATCTATCTCCAAATTGGTTTTCCCTGAGGGGGTTTTATCCAGGGTCATGTTGACAAAAAATACCTGTGTCCATTTTCATGCATGCTTAGATGTTTAGATCAGCATTTTAGAGTTGTAAAGATCTAGAAGAGTGTTACTTGTTTTGAGTATATTGCATGTGCTAACATTGGGTTACGAAAACACTTGCAAGGGCACCTCAAATAACACTTAACCATCAAAATTATGAGCACTGTTTGCTGTCCTAAAACAGTAGCAAATGACAGTTTTGAAGTAAAACTTAGAACCAAACAAGAGGTCAAAGACAGACCTGTTGAGCAGCCTCATAGTACCTCAGTTTTCTTCACACATAACCCAAGCTCCACAAATTCTAGTGGTGATTTGCAGCAGATCTGTCGTAGTGAAAGCGGCCTAGGATTGGCTTTAATACCAATGCTATAAACTTTAAGTTTATAATCTGAATATTCCAATTGAAAATATACTATATATATGTGTGACAGAGAAAATGAATGATGAATAATGATTTAGATGAATGAGGATGATGACTTTATATGCCCCTAGTGACCCTTCACGTAAAATCGTGACTTTACAATTGTGCATTTTAATAATTACATTTAATTTATATTATACCCTAAATTCCTATGTTCCTCTATATATATATATAACACTCGGCCCTTTGTAGAGGAGCATATCATCAGAAGTGGCAATGTTTCAAGTAGACAAAGATTGGACCTCTAAATTTGTCTTCGTTGGAGTAGTTACCGAATAATATCATACAGGATTCTGGGTATCACGGGAACAAGGTTGGAGGACAGAGAATGAGAGGCTGCAGGGGTTATGTGGAGGACAACCACTGAAGCCTTATGAACATAGTGTATTCTAGATTATTGTTTTTTATCAATTTTGTAACTGTACAGCTGCAATTTAGGCAGCATAGTTGAGGCAAGTCCTCTAATCTTGTATTGGTCTATTTAAGTTGGTAAAATGTGATTTCAGGATTTAAGTTGGCAAGATTTAGTTTTGGGCGCTGTCTAGCTGTTCTACGAAATGGCTTTTTTCGCTGGAATCCAGCAATATAAATTTACACAAATCACTATTTTGTGTTGTTCAAAATCCATTTCTGAATGCAGAAATGGATTCAGCATGTTGAAAAACCCCAGAGGCACTCGTATTATACAGAAATAATCACTCAAATCTACGAATCTAACAATTTCTCGCCAGATTTCAAGCAAATGTCCCGGGAAAAAATCGTCATTTCATAGAACATTTAGCCTATGGCCTAGTTTTGAGGCAGACTTTACTCCTTTCTGGTTTTCAGAATAGAAAGGAAGCAAATCTATTAATGAATCCACTTCATCACAGTTTCATTGCTAGATGCAGATAGAGACTCGTCTTTGAACAAAAGTTGTGTGGGGCTCCTATTAACCTTTCTTATGAGCTTAATAACCAGTTACAAAACAAATTGTCAGCGAAGGAAAGAAACACAGTAAATATAAACCATATAAGGCAAGAGTCGGACACAATTTGGCCTAGCAAATAATTTTTGTAGCATCTGCCAAATCACAGTAAGTCTTCTATAGATTATACACTGTATTCATGCACTTTACAACTGTAATGTTCCCAATAGCAAGACCATGCCATAGAGCTTCTCTCTAAAGCATCTTATGAAGGGAAGAAACGGAATGCACAATTATCTTCAAACAATACAGGGAGCTAGAACTAGAACTAGAATAGCGCCGTCTTCTTCACACTCGTCTTGATGTATTCAACCAGTACAATGTTACCATAATCTAGCTTTAAGACATGCACCATTCCTCCTCCTCTTGTGGGGCTCTTTGGTGTCTGTATGTAATTAGGATAATTTCCCCATCAAAAAATAGAGTACTGCAGTCTTCAGACTCTCCTCATGCTGCACATTGGGTGCAAAATTGAACTCCTTGTTACGATCTCTTCTAGGTCAAATGCAGTGAGCCTATGCCCGTACAGATAGGGCTGAGCTTCTCTCAATAAATGAAGAGGTCGAATCTGTGACCGAAATGACCGTTACCCCAGTCGGCCACAGGCCCAAGTCAAGGAAAAGTGAGTACCTCACCAAAGACATAGTGCTAACATAGGGGTATCTACTGGATACTACGCAAGAATTTCCGTGGCACAAGGATCGATAGCGCTAAATGGAGGATAATAAGCACCCAGTGATCAATATATCCTTTGAGAAACGCTATAATGGGGTGACCTAATGCATTTGGACCCTGCGTCTCACTCATCCACGTATAACTTCGATACAAAATCCGATAATCGTTATCTCACAGCATGCACATTTTATCATTCAAACTTTCAAGAGCTGGTGTCCAAGTATTGCATTGAAGCTTTATGTTTTGGGTGAAGGGCACGTCCTCTTCCCCCTTTAGCTTAATTTGAATCAGAACCCAACTTCTTGCCTTTATCCTACCAAAATATGCCTTGTTCGTAGCATGAAAACAAATCCATTCTTCAGGAATCCATGTATAGTTTTTGGATATACAATAATTTCGGAAATGATCTCTAGGCAGAAGCAGCTTAAGCCTGGGAACCGAAGTAAGAACAGGTAGTCAAGCAAAATACCCGACATAAGCACCCAACCCCACATAATCATTATTATTTTATATTTCTTCTCTTGCAGTAGCTATTCAAACCTGTCTCATTTTAAACTCTGAAATCGAATCGGAAACGTGAATAAAAATGTAGATAACAAGTATCATACAACTTTGGCTGATGAAAAATACCTTGGCAGTTAAGATATTGCGAGCTGAGAAGATGTGAGAGATGTGTTGGTCTAGGCCCATTGTGCTAATAAGCTTCCCTGCCATTTCTAGCTCACGTAGTTGAAGCAACAAAGCTCGCGTAGTTGAAGCAAACAAGTTCACTGGGAGATACGAATCAACTTAGAGAAAAATAGACCTTTTTATTATATATAATTTATTTATTAGTTTTGAGGTTAGTTTAAGCCGTTTTGAGTCAGATTTTTCTTTCCCTTAAAATTGGGAAGGAGGTCATTTTAATATGTGAATATAATTCACTCCATCATACAAATTTAGTTTTATTAATATAAAGTGTATCAAGTTGTTTATCAATTTATTAGTAAATTTATAATGAATATTAATGTATAATTTTAATTTAATTTTTGTAATTATAGATGTTAGTTTACATTCAATTATTTTAAATTTTTCCAACTTATTTTTCATAAATTTGGTTTGAGAGACAAACACACCACACTATAAGTTTACCAAAATTCTACATCTAAGTAGGCCAATACCAATCATGTCAAAAAGTAGTACACCCTTCATATTTGCTTAGTGTGATGATCAAATTGTTTACATATACAACCAATGTAACTATGTCATCACTTGAGCTATCAAATTGTTTACATATGCAACCAATGTAACTATGTGAGCTTTTGACATAAAGATTTTTGGATTAAATGGAATCCTAAATCCAAGCTTGTGAGATGCTTATCAATATTGTGTACTTAGACACAACTTATTTTGTATATAGCTATTTTGTTCATCAGTCCATTAATCTGATGTTTGTGTCATTAAGTGATTATTGATGAGCTTAAGATTAATTATTTAAATAAGAGTATCATTAGCTCATAGAAGTGACATAGGGCAAGTTAGGGTGATTATAAATATAGATCTCTCTTCTCTCTTTTAATAATCAATCTACTAACAATCAATAAAATATTGTTACTCATTTTAGTATCGTTTTGGAGATGCCTTCCTCCATATTTTAAGAAATACAAGTGCATTCTAACATAGATTGTGCAAAGTGCCCATCAAGGTTAGAATTTCAAAATTAAAAAGCCTATCAAATTTGACGGTTATGACGACTATAATACCCATTTTTCCCATTTCAACAAAGAAATTTGACGGTTATGTGAATTTTTAAACTGTATTTCACGAGCAAAATAGCTTGTGATAGGCAATTTGCCTATGAAATACAGTTAAAAAAATCACATAACCTCAAATTTCTTTGTTGAAATGGGCAAAATGGGTATTACAGTCGTCGTCCGTCAAATTCCATCCATGGTGCCAATAACCCTTGTTCTTTTTTCTTTTTTTGTTGATGTCTCTTTATACTTGATATTACATGCCAATTTTTCTGTCAAATTCCATCCATGGTGCTCATAACCCTTGTTCTTTTTTCTTTTTTTGTTGATGTGTCTTTATACTTGATATTATCAATATGGTGTATTGGTAGGTCCATTTTGGTTCAAGGACATTACAATCAAATTTACTATACTAGATCTTTGGGCCCTACTTCAACCCCTAAAGATTATTTTACCAACCTACACATTAAATGCTCCTTGTAATGTGGAATCCCTATAGTTAATACAAGTACAATTCCTCTTCTAAATCTCCATTAAGAAATGCATTATTTATGTCCATTTGATATATCTTCCAACAAAATTGAGTTGTCTTAGCCAAACCAATTTAATGTGGCAAGCTTTGTTGTAGGGAAAAATGCCTCCTCATTGACAATTATCCACCCCTTCCTATTGTGTAAAACTCTCTGTAGCCAAAAAAAAAAATTATACTTATCCATTGAACCATATACTTTGTATTTTATTTTATATAAATATTTGCATGGAATGAGTTATTTACCTATAGGCAACACAACAAGCACCCAACTATTGTGTTTTATCATTGCAACATGTCCATCCTTCATGACCTTTTCCCATTCATCGTTTCCTTTGGCGTCATCATATATCTTATGTTCAAATGAATTTAGGACAACATATCTAAATGCTTACTTAGCATGCTCAGCTACTCCTTACCTTTTATCATCTATCATCAATCTCCTACTTCGTCATTGTTCTCTAGGTTGTGGAATTTCACTCTCTCTTGCATCCTTCAATGTATTGTACTACTAGTTAGTATACATTTTATTGTTTTATTGTTTAAATAAATCACATATCCTACTCCTTATGGATTCATTTGTAGCAACTCCTAATGCATAGGAAGATCTGTGCAACTCCTAATCACATATCAAATCTCATATTCTTAGAATCTGAGAGAAATAAATTCTTGAAATCACATGAAGATCTGTGGAGGATTAGGAGTCGGGCTATTTGGGTAAAAAGTGGTGATCAGAATAATAAATTCTTCCACCAATTTGCCAATCAAAGGAGAAATAGCAAATTTATTTGGGAGATTGTTGATAATTCGGGGACAATACACAAAAAACAGAAGGATATAGTGGATGAGGCAGTTAAATATTTCAAGGATTTCTTCAAGTCTTCTCTAAATGATATTACTGAAGAACAGGTTCGAGTGGCAAATCATTATCCTAAAATGTTAGAAATAAATGAAGCGGAGGAATTATATAATCATGTTACTATTACAGAACTGGAAGCAATCCTAAAGTTATTCAAAAAAGAAAAGAGCCTCGGGCCCGATGGTTGGTCGATGGAACTGTATCTTCATTTCTTTGAGATCATGGGTGAAGATCTTTTGGATTTAGTGGAGGAGACCCAGACTAGTGGGCGCATTGCAGGTAGCATAAACTCAACTTTTATTGCAATGATCCCCAAAAGCAATAAGCTTGAACAGTTCAGGGATTTTAGGCCTATTTCATTATGCAACATTGTATATGTTATATCAAAGGTGATAGAAAACAGGATTAAACATGTATTATCAAGATTCTTATCAGAGGAACAGTTGGGTTTTTTGGGAGGGTGTCAGATACAAGACGCAATTGGAACAACACATGAGTGCATTCACAGTATCAAGAAGAAAAAACAAAAAGGCGTCATCTTAAAACTTGATCTACAAAAAGCATATGATTGCATCAGTTGGGACTATCTCAGAATGGTACTTATTCAAGTTGGTTTTGGTATTCATATTACCAATTGGATCCTGGCATGCGTAAATTCGGCTTCCTTTGCGGTATTAGTCAATGGCGAAGCAACATATTTTTTTAGAAGTGGTCGAGGCTTGCGACAGGGGTGCCCGCTATCCCCGTTGTTATTTATCCTAGTAATAGAGAGTTTGAGTCTTTTGTTAAAAAACAGTGAGAGACAAGGTATCATTAATGGTATCAAAGTAGCCAGATCTACAAAAATATTACATATATTATTCATTGATGATATCTTGCTATTGACAAAAGCATCAATTCAGGAATGGAAGGAAATCGAGAGAATTGTACAACTATTATGTTTGGTCTCGGGTTTATTGGTGAACCAGACAAAATCTACTATACATTTCTCAGGGCTAGATGAGTCAAACATTACATCATTCAAAAATATCATGCCTTATAATTTTTCCAATTTATCGGTTGGTTTCAAATATCTGGGTTATTATATGAAGTCAGGGATATAAAAAGCAAATGAGTGGGGGTGGCTTTTAACAAAAATGAAGAAGAAAATACATCACTAGAGCTATAGGTGGCTATCCTTGGGGGGTAGATACATTTTGTGTAAATCAGTCCTGGAAAGCAAGCCAGTCTATTGGTTATCTCTTGCAGCGATCCCTACATCTATTCTTCACAAGTTAAGGAGCACACTCTATAATTTTCTTTGGAATGGAAACAGAGAAAAAAAAACTATCATCTATGTAGATGGGAGTTATTAGCTTGGCCAAAGAGAAGGGGAGTATGGGGTTTGCACAATATCTTTTCTTTTGGTAAGGCTTTGGTTGCCACGACATTGTGGAGAGTTATTACTAAACCTGGTATTTGGCATAGAGTTTTAAAAGGTAAATATTTCTCATTCAACATTGTTAGTAATTGGCTTAGATCCACATCATTCTATTATCCGACGGCATCCAAAATATGGTCCAGTCTTGTAAAGTCAGTGCATTTGATCACAAATTGGATCAGTTGGAAACCTAGATCTGGAATTGATGTGTGCTTGGGCAGGGACAACATTCTGGGTCTTGGACCCTCCTCGTTTCTATCTTCTCATCTAATCGGTGTGCTGAAACAGAAGAATATCTCGATGTTGGCACAGGTATGGAAACACCAGGATCAGGACACTTTCTTGTCAAATTGGAAAGATAGTGAGGAATTGGGGCTAACAGGGGAGCTATCTATAGAATGGCAACAATTCAGGCGGGCATTGCAGGCAGTTGGAGTGGTTGTTATAGAGAATGTGGATAAATTGATATGGACAGGAGGGGATACATCAGGTGTTATTATGGCAAAGAATGTATATGAGGCACTTCATACAACACAAAACCTTCCTTGGATCACTGGTTGAAGGATTCAAATGTGGAAATGGAATATTCCACAAAAGGTAAAACTTTTTCTATGGCTGGTTGTTAATAACAAGATAACGACATGGAAAAATCTCCAACTTAGGGATTGGATTGGTTTGGGGCAATGTCATTTATGTAAAAAGGAGGAGGAGGATTGCTCTCATCTTTTTATATTATGTTCCTTTACAAGTGTTGTATGGACAAACATTAAAAGCATTACAAAAATTGATCATAGATGGAATGGGAATAATCTATGTGATTGTATAACAAATTGGTCTGAGGCAAAAACAAGATCTCCCAGTCTTGCAGCATACACATGCTGGAACATTTGGTTAGAGAGAAATGCGGCCATTTTTTATGGGATGGATCCATCAATCTCTTTGGTCGTTATTAAATCTCTTTGCAACTATCATAAACCGGTAGTAAAGCATAAAATTCCACGTCCCTATCCCTGCTTGAATACAGATTTAATTGAGTACCCAGTATCTTTCTTTGATGGAGCAGCCCAGGTAGATGGAAGATGTTGCGGTGCTAGTGGTATTATAAAACTATCTGCATCAACGACATACAAATGGTTTGTGAACCATGGAGTGGGTACAAACATGAAGGTTGAATTAATGGGAGCATGGGCAACCTTACAAATAGCAAATTTTCTCTCCATTCAAAAGCTTCAGGTTCTTGGTGATTCCTCTGTTATTATAAACTAGTTAAATAAAAAGGTAACCTCTGAGTTAGTGCATTGGAAGGATGGAAACGGAGAATCAACATATTAAAGGAAAAATTTGTACTTATAAACTTCTATCATATTTTTCGTAATTTCAACATAGTTGTGGATGAACAATAAAAAAGAGCACTAAGTGAACCTGAAGGATATATCGTGCTTCACAAGTGGTAATATGGTATGGAGAGTACTAGAAACATCATCAATATTTATTGATGGATGTTTCCTATCAGTGTTATCTTCTTTGATCTTTTTTTTGTTTTTTTGACTATCTATCAGGGTCATTAGTACAGGACTTGACTCAGTATATTCAGATCATTTGGAAGTATGTAGTTGGAGATATTTTGAGTCCTGTCATGGACAATCTCATTTTTGTCAGTATAACTTGGGGTTTTCATACCTCGTCATATGGAAGTATTTGGTATAGTTACTTGTTATGTATTGTTGTACTTGTTTTGGGCTATTTTAAATAGCGGTCGGTTTTGGCGAATGTAAAAAATTATATTTACTTAATATAATTGTGTTAATTTTCTTTCTGGAAAAACTCCTAATGCATGTCCCCCGTCTTATTATTGTTCGCATTGTAATTGTGTTGATGTTTCACCATTAAACCATCAAATATCATCTATTTTTATATTTTAAATGGATGGAAACATTGTTATATTTTAAATATGATATCAACCAAGTTACCACCAAAAACATTCATCTTCAAATTCTTTTTTTTTACGATCTTTAACTTTATTTTGTCACTTTTTCTCATTTTTTAATATATTTATGATTTATTTGCAATAAAAAAAATGTTCATAAAAATGTTCACAATTGCCACCATAGTAACATCTACGATGTCTTTATTGTGACCAAAGAAATGTCCACAATTGCAACCATAGAACCATCCACGTCGACGTCTATATTCAAGACTTCCATTACATTTTTAATTGTGTTTATAGTTAAGTCGTTAGTTTCATCTATAGTAAAGTCTTTAGTGGAATATTTAATTAAATATACAACTAAATACACTATCAAAGATGCAATTGCATGCACAACTAAATATACAATTACATATGCAACTAATGACTCGAGTAATGTCCCAAATATAGGTGTAAGCATGGTCATTTTCATGGATGTTACTTTGGCCTCAGTTGCATCTAAAAAACAAACAAAAAACATATGGAAAATGATTCATCATTGTCAATTTATTCGTTATTTATTATAAAAATATTGATGGAATCTCATTTCCAATTTATTGTTGATTCTACATCAACTACCGTCATACTTCCATTTCATGGGTACAAAGAATGTCAACTTCATCAAACCTTAGTTCTCAAGAACATGCTTCTCATAAAGAGAATATTTCAACTAGGGTGGTTAGCTGCAATTGATACATACATTGGCAAGATAGGGGAAAATAATTGCATGGTAGCAACACACAAATAATCTTAAAAAAAACAAAAGATGAAGCTACCTAGTTGACCATAAGGGACAACTTGAAATTGATTAGGGAGGTAATATAGTACAAGGTATTAGCTAAGAATGATGCATCTTCTTAAACAACAAAAATATTATTAGAAATTTAGATTTTTTCATTAGGACCAAATCTTTATAACCTACCAAGTAGTATGTGATAAACGAAATAATTGAAAGATGCATCAATTATAACTATAATTGTAGAAATGTTATAGGAAAAATTACATATGATTTCAAAGGTCAACCATTAGTTAAGTAAGGTCCTAAAATCTCTTACAAGGTTAGTCTAGGAAAGTAAACTCTCCATTAATAGGGTAGATTCTAAACCTAATGGGAAACATCTTACTTCAGTGGCGCATAACTGATAACCAATTATAAGCTACAAAAATGATCTTAAAAGGTCATTCATTTACATTAGTTTCAAATAATGAATAATACACTAATCGTCGTTGATTACAAAAAAAAATAGGAATATGGAACTTGGAAATTGGACAAAATTATGTAAGTTATATTAGATGTTACAATCACTCTACAAACTCCTTAAATAAGTTGGCAAGGTATATTTGGCATAAGTGGGTGGAGAGAAATGATTGGACATGGATAAAATTTTAAAGAACTCAAAGAAACAATTACCTTATAATTCTAGTTAATATGGTTTAAGTAGCACTGGAAGCACAATGGAAGGAGGAAAAAGATTAATTTACTTGTTAAATTTAATATTAGGCTTAAAATCTCTTACATGCTAAAATCTTTAAATCACATAAATAATATGTTCAAATGTGGAAGTATGCATTCTAATAAGTTGTACATTGGATGTCAACCTTTCGAGAGAAAATACCAACAAAGTTGATGTGTTTTAATAAAGTTAAGTTGAACCAATGTGGAACAACATTGGTAGCAAATAAAAGAAGCAAAGTTTGTGGTTGTAGTAACTAAGAAGGTTGGGTAAGTGTAAAATCAACATGCATATGGTTATGAAGAGATATTATTAACAAGAAAGCAAATTAGTGAATGACAGTATATTTAAAAACTTAAGGAGGAGATGGCAAATAATGAGAAACAATAAATTATGTAGCTTATGAAGAGCCTAATGCAAATTACTATGGTTGACTAGTGCAAATACAAGAATGGATGCAGGTCTAGCTTTGGGTGCAAGTAGTGTAAGTGTGAGTGTGATGCCTTTAGAGTTTTTCACAAGGTTATGGGTGTATTGTTATGTTTTTAACAAATAATAGATGCAAAAACACAACAATAAAAAAGCTACAACCTTTTGAGTGATTCATCAATTAATCATCATTATAAGGTTCAATTTGAGAAGAGTCTCAAGTTCATCTAGATTCATGAAGATTAAGTTGTAAACTCCCCAATATTGAGATGCAACATCTCGACCACAATGACATAAGACAATTACCATTGTAAGGTTCAACTTTAGAATAGTCCCAAGTTCATCTAGATTCATGAAGATTAAGGTGTGAGCACCCTAATATTGAGATGCAACAACCCAACCACAGTGACATAAGAGAACATAATATTATATTCCTAACATACATCTTCCTTGAACTAAAAAAATTATTAATCAAATGGATCAAAATATTGCAACCCATAGTCACCATACTCGAGAATGTTTGCCATAATATAGAGTTGAATATGTCGAGTATAAGTATGTTTATTCATCTAACTCAATGCGTACATGTTGAGTATGTTTTAGGATAACTATGGTACAACCAAGGATTTTATCATGAAAGAAAAGCAATGCTTATGATGCAAATTTTGTGGTCTTTGTGTTGACTAATAAGGTTTCAACTTAACCCTAGGAAATGGTAAGTATCATATGGAAAATGATTAATGAAAATTAGAAAAGGAGGGTGTTAAAAGTGCACATGATCATGTTTGCATAAAGCATCAAAGGGGGTAATGGGGGCCTGCAACATTGTCAATGGAGCCCACAACACCATTTGAACATCGCATGAGGCATTGCACAAAACTACAATATAAACCCTTTCTTTCTTTGCATTTCACTGGCATATGATATATTTGCATTTAATGCTACTTAAAGGAGTTATTAATCCTGGATGGGGTATCAAGTAGTCAATAGCTAGTGGGTAGCATGCTAGATATATCATATGATATAAGGGAGGAAGGCATTTTTGGAAATATAGGATGAGGCTTCTCTCATATGCATCATGGTATTCCTTGATTTGCCTAACTCATGTCACTATCTCAAACCCATTTTCATGGTGGAGACTATGTACATTCATGTTTTTTGGCTCTCAAGCAGAAAGACAATATACCTCATATTAAGGGGAAGGAGTATTATCGTTTCTTGTAAATTTTGGACTAGAGCAAGTCTCTACTACACTCTTCTCTAAATGTTATGTCTTCAAATATTACTAGAGAAGATGACCATGTAGTCTTGCTCGTGGAGGTAATGGGACCATAATACTAGGAGTTGCCAAGGAAGGAAGAGAATGGTAAAGGAGAAATACAAAATATAATGCACATGAAACCTCTATTGATATAACTATGTAAAATGCCTTCACGGTTACAATAAGAAGTAGTTACACCCTCTAGATATGATGATTTCTAGTAGAGAAATTAACCATAGGTATGCAAGGCTTGGCATAAATTTTGAAGGATCCCCTTTATGGCCAAGTGAAAGGAACCTAGGACTAGCTTGAAGGATGTCATATTACTTCAAAATACTCGAAGAGAATGGTAGAAACTATGCAAGATATGGAAAAGCATACCTGCATCCATGATGTTGTTCATGAGATGGAAGATGTTGACTATATTCCAATAGCACCTTTGAAGAATATAGGTTGGACTTGAGGAAGACAAACACTCTTCTTCATGGCATCCAACCTCATTTGGTCCATAAAGGAAGTCATGGAAATTACCCTTGAGTGTGCTTGGAATCATGGGGTTGGATTAGTGACAAAGGTAAGGACCTTTCAAGATCTATTTCTAGTTTAAAGAAATGCATTGTAGAGGTGAAGGGTAGCATTCCCAAACTTCAAACCACCCTGGATGGTATGCAATTGGTTTCCATGGGTGATCACGAAGATGTGCCAATCAACCTATGTATAATTTATAGAGCAATCAACTAAATGCCAATTTCTCACTTATTTGTAATTCACTAAGCCACCTAGCCAATTTTTCTAACTTATTATTACTAAAAACTCAAGATCATGACAATGCATGATAACTTTAACATGGGTTAACTAAAGTGTGTAAACCTTATCTTAATAATTACAGGCTTAATTTTGATGATCCCATTATATACCATGTTTCCATTTTGGCATGGTCACAAGAATGAACATAAAAAAGAAGCACACAAATAAACACCATATATACATGGTAAAACCCTTGAAAGGGAAAAATCCACGGAGTAAAGGAAAAGCTCAAATTCTCTCATCGTAATCATCTTAGTATAATAAGGACTTAGGTCCAATTTAAAGAGAAATCAACTAAATGTTAATGACTCGCTTGTTTGTCATTCGCTAAACCACCTAGCCAAATTCTTGTATTTAAGATTATTGACAATTTCAGATCATGATAGTGCATAATGAGATCAAGATAGGTTAACTAAAGTTTGCCAGGCTTATCTCAATAATTACAAATATTAATGTTGTTAAATCCCAATGTTGAATTTTTATGATCATGAAGTGCATAAATAATTATTTATATGCACAAATAATTATGCACAGACATTGCAAGATTGACTTGGATATTATGGGAAGGAAGTAGGCATTACATGTCATTATGTGGCAACTTCCTTCACACTTAGCAAAGATCACAGAGGAAAAAACGTGCCTTCTAGCAAGGTTAGAGTGAAAGATGATCAGTCTCTGAGGTGTTGGGTAACCAAACAAGTGCCAAAAAGGATAAAATAAAGTAGTTGAGATGGCAGAATGGATTGAAGCTAAAGAAGATTTGAAGCAGATGCACCAGATTGAAAAACTATCATTGACCAACGTAATTGCTCCATGCAGAAGATGTTTCCAATGTAAAAAGGCCGAACAAGTTCTCTGTGGAAGAGAAACAAACACCAAAGCTATTGGGATTGTTTAATGTGTTGAAGTTTAAGAAGATTTGTTGCAGAGGCACATAATGGAAAAAATTTGACAATGATTAACATAATGCTCCAAGTAGAAGATGGTGCCTATGTAAAAACAAAACAAAGTGCTTCACGATAATGAAGAAAACACCATCAAAGTATACCATCAAGAATCACCATCGAGATGAGAGAGTAATCCAAAGGATTAAAATGTTGCAATACATATAAACTACCACATGAACTATGCGTCTCAACTAGGATGAAACGTGTGTATAAGATGCATTTAATCAGCATTGAAGGTGTTGCAAAGGTCGACCATCAATCCACCCACAAGAAATATGGATGGTGGGAATCAAATCAAAGTTTTGCCACTTCCTCTTTTTCACAAAAAATTTATAAGAAGATATCTTACAAAGCCAAGATGTATGGTTTCAATATCGATCCCATGAATGAGAATGAGAGTGCCCCCTTAAAGTAGGCCAAGAGTATTCTCTATCTTCTGAAACTAAATAACATGTTAATGATGTTGAAGAAGAGTATAATGTTGATGTCGTAAAGAGTGGAAAAGAAGATGATTTAGAATGATTATAATATCCAAGGCCCAATCAAAAAGGGTGAAAAACAAAGTCAATGGGTTTAACAATTCCTTGGCCATGCTTCCCAAGACCTCCATTTTTATAACCCATATGGTGAAGTAGATTAGAGCTAATTCCCTTCATGTGTTGCTTAAAATCGACAAACACACTTACATTTGATAATAAATGTCGCTCTCTAAAGATGCAATAAATGGGAGGAGTGCATGAATTAGTAGATGTTACACCACTATGTGAATCGAGTGAAGCAACCTTAGAATTCACATTGATAAGAGATTGCTCTAAATAAAAAAACTTGGTTTGTAAAGAGATAAATAAATCAAGTTTAACAATGTAAAGAGGACATACTATGTGAAATTCATGGTTGTCTAAATATGACCAATGGAATTTTGCCTACAACTCCCTAGATCCTGATGATCTGGCAACTAACTTGGCATGCATACATATGATGTGGTAGTGTGTAGAAACTGATATGGCATTGTAAAACTTGATGACATGTAATTATATGATATGTTGACATGGAAATACTATCTACTAGCATGATGGTGTGGC
>ML826482.1:155738-181664 GCA_009831015.1 Picea engelmannii
AAGAAGAAGAGGATAAAGAGGGTGATGAAATAGAAGAAAAATCACCTAAAAAAGTAGGTAGAAAACCAACTAAGGGAAAAAGAGAAGAAGCAACTAACAAAGAAAATATTATGGGCATTCAAACAACCATAGAAAGTTCCTTAGGAGTTGGATCTAGAAACTCCAAAAATATCGGTGTAAATGCTCTATTGCAAGGTGAGAGCCAAAAAACCTCAAGGAAATAACGAACATAGTCTCTTGGAATTGCAAAGAATTGGGAAGTTGGTACAAAGAAGAAGCGTTAAGAGAACTAATCAAAGTTGAAAAACCCACCATCTTTCTTCTGTAAGAGACCAAATTGAAGGCATTAGAAGCCTTAGCAACAAGCAAGCTGCAATGGAAAAAGTGTGAAGGGATTGCAATCAACTCGAGGGGTGTTTTAGAGGGATTGTGTAATCTATGGAATAATCCTCTCCTCCTCATGGAATTCACATATCAAACATAAGATTGGATATTGTCAAGTTTTACTCACCAACAAACAAGAAAGTGAACCAATGTATTCAAAGTTTATATGCCAATATCTTACAGGGAAAAATAAAATTGCCAATCCTCTCTCATGGCTCTAAAACAGATAAAGTAACAATATCATAGTAGGGGATTTCAATGTAACCCTTAGTAGTAAATAAAAATGGGGGGGAAGAATAGTCAAAGATCCATTTTGAGAAAGAATGGACAACCTTATTCCAGAATGGAATTTAGTGAAAGGGAAATTTACCTGATCCAATAGGAGGCTTGGTTTGGGCCACATAACAACACTTGATTGATTTCTTATTATGATCAACTTCCTCGTGTAAGATAATATCATCTCAAAAAAACTAACACCCTTAGGCATTTCAAACCACAAACCAATAGTATTGTGGGTCTTTGAATCTCCATATTATAGGCCTCTCCCATTCATACTCAATCCCCTCTAGTTGTAAGATTCCAAGGACATGGAAATAATCACATGAGAATGGAGAAAACATATCACTGGATCTCTAATTTATATATGGGAATAGAAATGAAAATCTATTAAGTTAACCTTAAAGGATTGGGTGAAGCACTCTTACTCTCCCCTAGAGATGGAGAACGTGAATCTCAAATCATAGCTAGAACTTATTAAGGGTTAAATGGAGGAGGATGGCATTAGTAGTGAGCATCAAAAAATGGAATGTATGATCTCTCACAATGTACACAAGGCCCTCAAACCTAAAGAAGAAACGTGGAGACTCAATTCTCGTAGTTTATGGTTAAGGTCTAGAGAGAGGAATACCTCCTTCTTCCATAGACAGACCAAAGCTAGAATGTTGAAAAACAATGTGAAGGAAATCACCCTGGAGGATGGATCCAAGTTAAGCAATTTCTTGGAAATAAAAGAGGCATATAAAGTGCACTATGAAACTCTATAAATAGAACAGGATGGGGTTGAACCAAAAATCATAGCCTCATTGCTAGAAAATATTCTTGTGATAATCACCCAAATGGAGAATGTTGAGTTGATGAAAGAGATTAAAGATAATAAATGCAATTTGGAGTTTGTATCTTGACAAATCCCTAGGCCTTGATGGTTTTTCTATCTACTTTTACAGATCTTGTTGGTCCATAATTAAAATTGACCTAAATATAATGTTACGATTTGTCCAAAAATCCTATAAATTGGGTGGTATCACAAATTCCTCTTTTCTAGCTCTTATTCCCAAAGAGGCCAACCCTTCCTCTTTCTCCAGATTTTGCCAAATCTCTCTTTGCAACTCCCCTTACAAAATCCTAACAAAGATTATGGCATATATATTAAAAAATATTCTTTCCAAAGCCATATCCGACAATCAAGGTAGGTTCATGCAAGGGAGGTAGATAATGGATAATATCATCATGGTGTAGGAATCCATTCACTCAAACAAGGAAAATAAAGACAAATAAATGATTATAGAAATTGACATGGCTAATGCGTTTGACAGAGCAGGACACTCCTTTTTGTTTGATGTTTTGTTTGAATTTTGTTTTTGTCTCTCCTTTATTTGTTGGGTTTCATCACATATTACCAATCCTTGGATAGCCCCCTTGGTAAATGAGATACCCACGTCCTTCTTTAGAGGAAGTCGTGGGTTGAGACAAGGTCACCCCCTATCCTCTTTATTCTATATCATCATGGCAGAATCAATGGTAGAAAATTGGAAGTTGAAAGACTATATTGAAACCTCCTAGGGATAAAAAATGTTAGGGGAGTCAAGAATGTAAATCACTCCCAATTTGCAGATGACACTCTACTTTTGGGAGGAGTCTCTTCCATCATTGTTGAGAGATTCAAATAGATCTTGGATATTTTTAGTAGCGCCCTAGGTGGCAAGATCAATCATCTTGAAAGCCAAGTCTTTAGCTAGAATGTAAGCCCCCAACTTCTTCAAGCTATCTCTTGCATTCTTATGTTTCCCTGTCAAGAATCTTGGACCCGATTCAAATACTTGGGGATGTCTATATTGATGAGCAACCCAACAACATAGTCATGAAATGATGTCATCGAAAAAATCAAATCTAAACTCCAATAGTGGGGCTCCCAATGATTAAATTCTATAGGTTGATTTGTTCTTATAAAATTGTTCCTTTCTGGTCTCCGAATTTTCCAGTGCTTATCCATGCTAGCTCCAACAATATTAATGCAACAAATCGCTCACGAAGTGGGAAAATTTATGTCATGAGGGAAAAAAACACAAAAACAATTATTCAATAAACTCAAAGATTGTAAGAGCCCCATAAGATAGAGGCAGTTTGGAGATTAAACATCCGTTACTCATGAATCTATCCTTGGGTGAAAAACTCATTTGGAGGATGATCATAGAAAATATGTACTGGTGGAAGAAGGTTCTCCTTAAAATATATTTCCAAGGAAATCAAAATTGATGCATTGATTGCTCGCTAGTTAGTAAGAGAGGATCTCACATTTGGAAGCTCTTGAAGGTAGTTTCCCCCATTATATAATCCAAAATAAATTGGATTGCAAGGAATGGTTAGTTGATAGAGATATGGAAAGATGGAATAATTGGAAACAAACCTCTTGAAAAAAGTCAAGATCCTCACCCTTTAAAAAATTGGATGGACAGTTAGAATCTTAGCACTGTGTTTGACATATCAATGTCATATGTGATCTTGATTGTTCGATTGGGTGGAAAATTGGATTGCCTCCTCCCCATATTGAATTTCTTGTCCCGCATTTCTTTGTTGTGCTAAAGGGAGAAAGACCATTTGATCCAATCTCATCCTGGTAAGACTATTTCTTAGTCTCTAGATAGTTCTATGGAATTTATTCCTATTGGAGTTTGTTTCATGGTGTGAGCAAGGTGCTTTTGCTTCTTCGTATTGGTCTATGCAGGATGAGTGTGTTTTATGTGTGTTTTTTTCTATATTGGTATACTCTCTTGCATATTGACAACTTTGTAGTCTTCTTTGCACAAACCCACCTAATTTTTTGGGTTTTTCTTATGCCCATATATCTTTTTGTTGGGTGACCTCTCCTTGGATTAATTTGGGCCCTAGCTTCCTAGTTTCCCTATATCATGGTATTGGAAAGATTTGATTATTTGGAGTTCTATTTTGGAATTATAATATGTGGAACAAGAGGTCTCCCATTGTGTGTTGGAAATAAGGATTCATTTGGGACATTTCCTTTGTGAATCAACTTGAGCCTTGGGACACATCTCACAAGTATTTGTATCATTGTCTTTATTAGTTTTTTGTACACATGGATTACAGGGAAGCACATGATTTTAGATGGGTTTTGAGAAGATACGAGGAGTCAATACAATGTAACATATCCTCCCTTTTTTTGGTGACCTCCGAGGTCCATGAAAACGAACATCAATGCACTTCATAGAATACTATAATCATGAACAACCTAGTGTAATAAAAGAAAAATATCAATGAATTGGAAGTAGGATGTAATATGTCGAGGAACATGGTTATCAACTTAAGTAAAGACTCGTACTCCATAGCTTCTAATCACAAAATGTCCATAAACTATGTTTAAGTAGAATTAAAGGAATATGACATCATTCACTAGATGTTGGAGGACATATATGTTGGGAACTATAACTCTCTTCCTTCTAATATTGGGTAGGAAGAAGCCAACAATTGTTATGTTTTTCAATAATTTCTATGTTCAGTAAAGCAATTAGGATATTAGGAGCCTTTTTTAAGTTGTATACCTACAATTTTATCAACAAGAATCACTGGTATGTAATAATTGTTAACTTTTGTATTTTTTTTGTTTTGTGGCTTTTGAGAGCCACCATCCATGTTTGAAAAAGTCAGGATAGTTGTTTTTGTACTTCGTTGTTTAGATTTTTTCTACAACTTTTATAATATAAATTTTCCTAGTTTCGGTTTTAAAAAATGACTCATCAACCTTTTGTCGGTCCACCCTTTACCCAAAGTAACTACAAATTTGATTACTTTAGATTTTTCTCACAGTTTGCCAATGAGATCCTTTAATCATCATAAAATTGACTTTCTTGTAATGAGGTTTTCACTACATGACCCTTGCGCTTCCAAAAAAACATTTTCACCTCAAAAATATCAAAATACCAATTGTAGGGCATGTCATTTATGTTAAATTTTTAATGCTTAGCTCAAGGACGTGTAGTTTCTTTCAATTTAGCATTAACTTGAACCATATACAATGCAACAATACAATATACAATAGTTGTAGTAACCAAGATCACAAGAAGAATAACCATGCACAAGAACATAAGAATTTATCCTGGGAAAACCCTTCTCAACCAAGGGAAAAACCCAACAATCCTTTTCTATAGAGTCAAGAGAAGATCACCTTTTCACCACAAACCCTAGTGCACACAAGAAGGTGCTCTATGACCAAGAAAGCTAGCACCTAAGAGAAGTGCGCACCAAATTTTAGACCTCCATAAAGTGTTATGTGAGAATGCAATATCATCCACAATGGGGATGTATCTCTCCTATAAATACATGACCTAGCACATCAAATGGATGTGTCTACTGGCACAATAGGGACAACTTGTACAACTGAATAATATAATTAATCTTTTACACAATATTAATTATCTTTACATGGTGGGGCCGACTTGTACCCTTCACAATATAAAATTAGGGTTTCACAATAATCTTACTCTTAGATAATATAGCAAGGATCTCTCACACATCCTCTAGTGCTCTGCCACTAGGGACAAGTCTGCATGTGCTCAACCACAGGGATGTCACCCTCAACAGATCAACTCAACTAAATCCATAGGAGTACTATCTGGAGAGCCATCTCAAGTCAACTTAGGAGTCCGATAGGAGACCATCTCAAGTCATCTGAACTCAGTTCAAAGGAGCATGACAAGAGACCACACACGTCATCTCAACTCAGTCCAGAGGAGTATGAATCACCCATCACATGGGCGTTCTCACAGATTGTCTCAAATCAGTCTAGAGGAGAACAACCCGGAGAATGTCTCATGAAGCTATAATAATCAACACTCCCTCTCATCTAGGGAGGCATTCTCTACCAGGCCAAGTCTCTCATGAAAGTACTTGAACTTCATCCTGGAAAGCGGTTTGGTGAATACATCTGCAACCCGATCGTGTGTAGAAAGGTATTGCACATGTACTTCTTTCCTCTACACCATATCTCTGATGTAATGGTATTTGATCTCAATGTGTTTCGATTTATCATGAAACATAGGATTCTCTGAGAGCTTCACACAACTCTGGTTATCACAATGGATAATGGTGGAATCCATCTCATGTCCAAATAAATCTGCAAGGAGCTTGCAAATCCACAATGATTCATGGACTGCCACACATAATGCAATGTACTCTGATTCTACAATACTCAAAGCCACGTAAGTTTGTTTCATGCTGCACCAGGAAACCATGGAAAATCCCAAGGAAAAACAACAACATGAGGTACTCTTCCGGTCCACTGCGCTCCCTTCCCAATCTACATTGACATATCCCTGCAACCTCATGTCTACACCAGAGGCATATCTCATTCCACAACCAATTGTGCCTCGTAAATATCTCAACACATGCTTCACTGTTATCCAGTGTGTCTATCTCAGCTGACTCATAAACTGACTAAGTACACTCACTGCATAACATATATCAGGTCTGGTGTTAACCAGATACATTAATTATCCAATCAATTGTCTGTAAATATGTGGATGAATCTCGCCTGAATCAGAAGAAGTCTCACTCAGTTTCTTCAGATTCATCACCATCAGTGTAGGCATGGACTTGCAGTCTATCATCCCAAATTTATTCAATATCTCCATTGTGTATTTTCCTTGACTCATGACAATCTCATCAGTCCTCTGCCACACTTCTAGTCCCAAGAAGTAGTGCATCATACTAAGGTCCTTCATCTCGAATTCATAAGCTAATGCATGCTTGCATTCAACAATAAGGCTTTCTGAACCGATGAGGAATAAGTCATCAACATATATGACCAAAATCAAGCACTCGTAACCAACAATGTTGTATTATAGGTTGGGATCAACAACACTCTTGTTGAAGCCCAAAATCATCAAGTGTCCATCAATATTCTCACACCATGCACGAGGTGCTTGCTTTAGTCCATACAGAGCTTTCTTCAACCTGCACACATGAGACTCCTTCTCATGTATCACGAATCTATATGGATGCTCGATGTAAACTTCTTCCTCAATTTCTCCATTGAGAAAGGTTGTATTCATATCCATCTGATGTAGTCTCCAACCCATGGATGCAACAAGGGTAATAATCGTACGGATGGAAGTGTATCGAGTAACATGAGAAAATGTCTCCTTATAATCTATTCCCTCCACCTGAGAGAATCCTCTAGCCACAAATCTCGCTTTTCACTTTTCGACACTTCCATCAACTGCATGTTTGATATTATAGATCTACTTGGAAGTCACTACAGACTTCCCTTTCGATCTCGAAACAATATCCCACACATCATTCTTCATGATGGACTGATACTCTTTGGTCATGCCATCTTGCCAAACCTGCTGACCTGCTGCTTCTCCATGACAAGAAGGCTCAATATCAATGATTTGGCTCATAGCTGAAACATAGCTCAAAAATCTGTGTGGTCTCTTTCTCTCTTGGAATGTACCATGAGGAGTTTCATGTCCCTCTGCCTCCTACAAAGTTTGTCGAGCCCATGCATGCCTCTTTTGTCCTACTGCAATGTGTCTGGGAACATCAACTGGAGCTACATGATCAACTGGATCAATACATGTCTCCC
Organism: Picea engelmannii; assembly: GCA_009831015.1. Taxonomy (NCBI): domain Eukaryota; kingdom Viridiplantae; phylum Streptophyta; class Pinopsida; order Pinales; family Pinaceae; genus Picea; species Picea engelmannii. The sequence goes on from ML826482.1 coordinate 163,000, forward strand.
TCTGGACTAATGAAGGGGGAGAATGTACTGACTCTTCTTTCTTCTCACTGTCAATCTCCATCTGAGATTCTCTGGATCTTCGAAAGGATATCTCTTCCTCAAAGGTGACATCTCTTCTAACCTTGATTTGTCTTTGACCAGGGATGTAGATTCAATATGCCTTTGAATATTCACTACACCCCACAAATGTAACATTTATTCTTGAAGGGTCTAGCTTGGTCTTATTTTCCTTGGGTACATGAAAGTATACTAGACACCCAAATATCCTGAAGTGTCCAACCTCAGGCTTCACTCTAGTGAAAGCTTCTTCGTGAGTCATGTTCTTCAGAATCTTATGACGAGTCATGTTCTGAACGTACATAATTTCCATGGATGCCTCTGCCCACAAAATCATAGGTAGATTCTGATCATGTATCATTGCTTTGGTTTCCTCGACAATGGATCTATTCTTCCTCTCTACAACCCCATTCTGCTGAGGGTTATAAGGAACGATGTACTCCCTCTTAATCCATGCCTCAATACATAAATCATTGAAATACCTAGAGGTGTACTCTCCTCCATTGTCTGATCTCAACACCTTGATATTCCTCTCGGTCAGGTTCTCAACCTGAGCTTTAAACTCTTGAAATCTTGCAAGGACTCCATCCTTGGTCTTCAAGAAGTAAATCGATGTCTTCCGAGAGTGATCATCGGTGAAGAGTACATAGTACAAATATATGCTCAAGGAGGAAACAATCATGTTTCCACAAACATCTATATGTATCAAGTCCAATACCCCCTTGGATCTACTGCCAGTGCTCGAAAATGAACCCTTGACACTCTTTCCAAGAGCACAACCTATGAAAACGCCATCATGCTCGATATGTATCTCTGGAAGGCCTGTCACCATATTCCCTAAAGTAGGAAGGGCTCTATAATGTAAATGAGAAAGTCTCCTATGCCATAACTCGCTCAAGCTGATAGTATCGTGTAACAAGGCCTGGACTGGTCAGACAGACAATCTGTACAAATTGTTTTCTCAAAAACCAATCACCCGGGCAGAATCCATGTGTGAGTTCTTGTGCCATGCAATAAATTTTCCTTTAGAGAAAGTAACCTTGTAGCCTTTATCCTCTAAGGTAGAAACAGAGACAAGGTTCCTTTTCATCCCAGGTACATATAGTACCTCACTTAATTGAAGAGGTATGTTCGAATCCAGTTGGAAAGAAGAAGTTTCAACTCCTTTCACAGTATATCTGGCATTATCACCAAGTACAACATGCAAATGAGACTCTTTCTCTACAAGGTCTGTAATATGTTCTCTATATCTAGTCATGTGTCTGGAAGCACCAATGTCAATCAACCAAATATCACTATCAGTAGGGACCATACCTGAGAGTGTTGATATGAAGAAGAATGCCTCATATTTTATGTCTTCATCTCTCTGATGTGGTTCTGAATCAACATCGACAGTGGATGCATGTTGTCTTCCTTTCTTCCTGGTAGGACAATCTCTCGCAATGTGTCCATACTTGTCACATCTGAAACATTGAATCTTTGAAATGTATTTTCTATGTTCATGACCTGGAGTTGTTCAAGTTTTCTTGTCTTTGAATGTTTTGTTGAAACTTCTTCTATTTCTTCTGCCTCTCTTTGTATGAGAAGCAAGGGCTTAATTGTCATCATGATGGGAGTCTTGCACACCTCTGGCTATAAGTCTGGTTTCCTCCTAAGTGTAGTCTACCCATCGATGATCAAACTGAGGTAAGTCTTCTCTTCCAATGATACTTTGAATGAATGGTTCCCAATGGCTTGGAAGTGCATTGACAGTAATCATGACAATCTCTCTATCTGTTATGGTTTCTCCAATGGCACCTAACTGATCTCCGATCTCTGAAATCTTCATGAAGAAGGTAGTGATGGTGTCATCTTTCGTCATCTTAAGATTTTGAAGTTAGTGTTTCAATGTGAGAGTTATGTTAGTGTTGTTTCTCTCAAACATCATCTTCAATGCATCATACATTTGATAAGTTGTCTTCAAGGTAGATATGCGAGGTAGCAGATGATCTCTTACTGAATATATGATTATCTTCCTAGCTTTGACATCGTCTGCCTTCCATTTAGCCTTCTCTTCATTGGTTGTTGTTGCTGGTAGATTCTTTTCTATCAATCTCAATAGGTCATCATCTTCTAGAGTGATGTGTAATGTTGACTTCCAGTAGCTGAATTTGCTTGTTCCATTAAGCCTATCTTCCACCAAAGTTTTGTTCCTCATGGCTTGCAAATTGTTCACAAACATTAACGACTAGGCTAGAAACCCTAGCGTTTTTCAAGAGGAGGTATCTGGGGGATTTGTTGGACTTATGAATGCCAACAAGAAATCCTAGAGAGTTAAAGGAACCTCATCAAGCTGCAAAAGTACTCCCACGTTCTACCAAAACCCTAGAAACCCAATTCTGCAGAAACCCTAGAAACCCTAGGGTCGAAAATCCAAACTTCTTCAATTTTCGATATGATAGTTGTAGGTGGTGCGTTGGACTAGGTCGTACCTTTTTGTGAAGAATTTAGGCCCAATGTTCAAGGGAAATTGCTAAAACTATCTTGACAAGGAAAAGGGTAAGGGTCGTTTTTGTAGTTGCAACAAGAAGGTGATAACTAGCTTGGAAAGGTGTTGGAGTAGCTTGTGCAATGGCTCTTTCAGAAACATTGCTATGATACCGTGTTGAATTTTTAATGCTTAGCTCAAGGACATGTACTTTCTTTCGATTTAGCATCAAAATTGAACCATATACAATGCAACAATACAATATACAATAGCTGCAGTAACCAAGATCACAAGAAGAATAACCATGCACAAGAACACAAGAAGTTATCCTGGGAAAACCCTTCTCAACCAAGGGAAAAACCCAACAACACTTTGCTATAGAGTCAAGAGAAGATCACCCTTTCACCACAAACCCTAGCACACACAAGAGGGTTCTTTATGACCAAGAAAGATAGCGCCTAAGAGAAGTGTGCACCAAATTTCAGACCTCCACAAAGGGTTATGTGAGACTGAGATATGATCCACAATGGGGATGTATATCTCCTATCAACACATGACATAGCACATCAAATGGATGTGTCTATTGGAAAAATAGGGTCGACTTGTACAACTAAATAATATAATTAATATTTTACACAATATTAATTATCTTTACATGGTGGGGCTGACTTGTACCCTTCACAATACAAAATTAGGGTTTCACAATAATCTTGCTCTTAGAAAATATAGCAAGGATCTCTCACACATCCTCTAGTGCTCTGCCACTAGGGACAAGTACACATGTGCTCAACCATAGGGACGTCACCCTCAACAAATCAACTCAACTAAATCCATATGAGTACTATCTAGAGAGCCATCTCAAGTTGACTCAACTATGTCCATAGGAGTCCGACATGAGACTATCTCAAGTCATCTCAACTCAGTCCAGAGGAGCATGACAATAGACCACACACGTCATCTCAACTCAATCCAGAGGAGTATGACTCACCCATCACATGGGCATTCTCACAGTTCGTCTCAACTCAGCCCAGAGGAGAACGACCGAGAGAATGTCTCATGAAGCTGCAATCATCAACAATTTATACTTATATCTCTCCTTAAAAATGAGTAAGAGGATCTTTCATGAGAGAAACAAATTATTGTTATAAACATGAAAACACTCAAAAATTTGTTTTCCCACTTACAATTCATATCGAAAACGAGAAAAAGATCATAATTAAACATGCATTCAAATTTCAAGGTTGGTTTTAACATTAAAAACATATTTTTATGTTGGTTGTAGTAGCTTATTTACATTCAGATTTGAGTTAAAAATGTATATTTTTCATCCATCTCACTCCTAGGTTATCCTCGTAGCTTTTTGGGTCCAATTAGGTGCAAACAACTTATTGTTCATCCCTTCTTCCTGGTTGTTGGCACACTTTAGCCTTAGGAAAGTCATTTGTTGTAGTTTTTATTTGCTTATTTGACTCTTTATATACACAACAATGCCTTGAAATTTACATGGCTACTTATCCTAGGGATAGATCATCTTAGAAGCATTTTTTGATCCACTTTCCAAGTGTTTAAGAGCCACAACAACTTGTTGTTTGCTCTTGTTATCTTCTTGGTCCAAAAAATCAGTCTGCTTGTCGTTCATTCTTGTTTTGTTTTTTCATTAGGTTTTACCCTTTTAAACTTTCTTGGGAGTTGAGGGAGGACAATACCCTCTTGGGTGGTCCTAAGAGGGATTTAATGCAAGCCTCTCACCTCTCTTCCCTTACCTTATAACACTTTAAAAGTAAGACCATATGGATTGTGGGAAGTCTTAGCCTTGTGTCAAGCTACTGAGAGGCACATAATCAATGCCAAAGCTTAGCTCAATTTTCTAATGGATTGGAGCTAACCCCTACGACATCCCTGCCATGTCATCAATGATTTTCCATGTGTTACACAATGCCACATTAGCAGCCATGTCACCATCATGTGTTTTCCATGTTAGTTCTTTGCTAAGTTAGTAAGACACATGTCACTTCCATAATATGTCACATCATTAAGTCATACGGTGCCACATCATCACGGCCACACCATCATGCTAGTAGATAGTATTTCCATGTCAACATATCATATAATTACATGTCATCAAGTTTTACAATGCCATATCAGTTTCTACACACTACCACATCATATGTATGCATGCCAAGTTAGTTGCCAGATCATCAGGATCTAGGGAGTTGTAGGCAAAATTCCATTGGTCATATTTAGACAACCATGAATTTCACATAGTATGTCCTCTTTACATTGTTAAACTTGATTTATTTATCTCTTTACAAACCAAGTTTTTTTATTTAGAGCAATCTCTTATCAATGTGAATTCTAAGGTTGCTTCACTCGATTCACATAGTGGTGTAACATCTACTAATTCATGCACTCCTCCCATTTATTGCATCTTTAGAGAGCGACATTTATTATCAAATGTAAGTGTGTTTGTCGATTTTAAGCAACACATGAAGGGAATTAGCTCTAATCTACTTCACCATATGGGTTATAAAAATGGAGGTCTTGGGAAGCATGGCCAAGGAATTGTTAAACCCATTGACTTTGTTTTTCACCCTTTTTGATTGGGCCTTGGATATTATAATCATTCTAAATCATCTTCTTTTCCACTCTTTACGACATCAACATTATACTCTTCTTCAACATCATTAACATGTTATTTAGTTTCAGAAGATAGAGAATACTCTTGGCCTACTTTAAGGGGGCACTCTCATTCTCATTCATGGGATCGATATTGAAACCATACATCTTGGCTTTGTAAGATATCTTCTTATAAATTTTTTGTGAAAAAGAGGAAGTGGCAAAACTTTGATTTGATTCCCACCATCCATATTTCTTGTGGGTGGATTGATGGTCGACCTTTGCAACACCTTCAATGCTGATTAAATGCATCTTATACACACGTTTCATCCTAGTTGAGACGCATAGTTCATGTGGTAGTTTATATGTATTGCAACATTTTAATCCTTTGGATTACTCTCTCATCTCGATGGTGATTCTTGATGGTATACTTTGATGGTGTTTTCTTCATTATCGTGAAGCACTTTGTTTTGTTTTTACATAGGCACCATCTTCTACTTGGAGCATTATGTTAATCATTGTCAAATTTTTTCCATTATGTGCCTCTGCAACAAATCTTCTTAAACTTCAACACATTAAACAATCCCAATAGCTTTGGTGTTTGTTTCTCTTCCACAGAGAACTTGTTCGGCCTTTTTACATTGGAAACATCTTCTGCATGGAGCAATTACGTTGGTCAATGATAGTTTTTCAATCTGGTGCATCTGCTTCAAATCTTCTTTAGCTTCAATCCATTCTGCCATCTCAACTACTTTATTTTATCCTTTTTGGCACTTGTTTGGTTACCCAACACCTCAGAGACTGATCATCTTTCACTCTAACCTTGCTAGAAGGCACGTTTTTTCCTCTGTGATCTTTGCTAAGTGTGAAGGAAGTTGCCACATAATGACATGTAATGCCTACTTCCTTCCCATAATATCCAAGTCAATCTTGCAATGTCTGTGCATAATTATTTGTGCATATAAATAATTATTTATGCACTTCATGATCATAAAAATTCAACATTGGGATTTAACAACATTAATATTTGTAATTATTGAGATAAGCCTGGCAAACTTTAGTTAACCTATCTTGATCTCATTATGCACTATCATGATCTGAAATTGTCAATAATCTTAAATACAAGAATTTGGCTAGGTGGTTTAGCGAATGACAAACAAGCGAGTCATTAACATTTAGTTGATTTCTCTTTAAATTGGACCTAAGTCCTTATTATACTAAGATGATTACGATGAGAGAATTTGAGCTTTTCCTTTACTCCGTGGATTTTTCCCTTTCAAGGGTTTTACCATGTATATATGGTGTTTATTTGTGTGCTTCTTTTTTATGTTCATTCTTGTGACCATGCCAAAATGGAAACATGGTATATAATGGGATCATCAAAATTAAGCCTGTAATTATTAAGATAAGGTTTACACACTTTAGTTAACCCATGTTAAAGTTATCATGCATTGTCATGATCTTGAGTTTTTAGTAATAATAAGTTAGAAAAATTGGCTAGGTGGCTTAGTGAATTACAAATAAGTGAGAAATTGGCATTTAGTTGATTGCTCTATAAATTATACATAGGTTGATTGGCACATCTTCGTGATCACCCATGGAAACCAATTGCATACCATCCAGGGTGGTTTGAAGTTTGGGAATGCTACCCTTCACCTCTACAATGCATTTCTTTAAACTAGAAATAGATCTTGAAAGGTCCTTACCTTTGTCACTAATCCAACCCCATGATTCCAAGCACACTCAAGGGTAATTTCCATGACTTCCTTTATGGACCAAATGAGGTTGGATGCCATGAAGAAGAGTGTTTGTCTTCCTCAAGTCCAACCTATATTCTTCAAAGGTGCTATTGGAATATAGTCAACATCTTCCATCTCATGAACAACATCATGGATGCAGGTATGCTTTTCCATATCTTGCATAGTTTCTACCATTCTCTTCGAGTATTTTGAAGTAATATGACATCCTTCAAGCTAGTCCTAGGTTCCTTTCACTTGGCCATAAAGGGGATCCTTCAAAATTTATGCCAAGCCTTGCATACCTATGGTTAATTTCTCTACTAGAAATCATCATATCTAGAGGGTGTAACTACTTCTTATTGTAACCGTGAAGGCATTTTACATAGTTATATCAATAGAGGTTTCATGTGCATTATATTTTGTATTTCTCCTTTACCATTCTCTTCCTTCCTTGGCAACTCCTAGTATTATGGTCCCATTACCTCCACGAGCAAGACTACATGGTCATCTTCTCTAGTAATATTTGAAGACATAACATTTAGAGAAGAGTGTAGTAGAGACTTGCTCTAGTCCAAAATTTACAAGAAACGATAATACTCCTTCCCCTTAATATGAGGTATATTGTCTTTCTGCTTGAGAGCCAAAAAACATGAATGTACATAGTCTCCACCATGAAAATGGGTTTGAGATAGTGACATGAGTTAGGCAAATCAAGGAATACCATGATGCATATGAGAGAAGCCTCATCCTATATTTCCAAAAATGCCTTCCTCCCTTATATCATATGATATATCTAGCATGCTACCCACTAGCTATTGACTACTTGATACCCCATCCAGGATTAATAACTCCTTTAAGTAGCATTAAATGCAAATATATCATATGCCAGTGAAATGCAAAGAAAGAAAGGGTTTATATTGTAGTTTTGTGCAATGCCTCATGCGATGTTCAAATGGTGTTGTGGGCTCCATTGACAATGTTGCAGGCCCCCATTACCCCCTTTGATGCTTTATGCAAACATGATCATGTGCACTTTTAACACCCTCCTTTTCTAATTTTCATTAATCATTTTCCATATGATACTTACCATTTCCTAGGGTTAAGTTGAAACCTTATTAGTCAACACAAAGACCACAAAATTTGCATCATAAGCATTGCTTTTCTTTCATGATAAAATCCTTGGTTGTACCATAGTTATCCTAAAACATACTCAACATGTACGCATTGAGTTAGATGAATAAACATACTTATACTCGACATATTCAACTCTATATTATGGCAAACATTCTCGAGTATGGTGACTATGGGTTGCAATATTTTGATCCATTTGATTAATAATTTTTTTAGTTCAAGGAAGATGTATGTTAGGAATATAATATTATGTTCTCTTATGTCACTGTGGTTGGGTTGTTGCATCTCAATATTAGGGTGCTCACACCTTAATCTTCATGAATCTAGATGAACTTGGGACTATTCTAAAGTTGAACCTTACAATGGTAATTGTCTTATGTCATTGTGGTCGAGATGTTGCATCTCAATATTGGGGAGTTTACAACTTAATCTTCATGAATCTAGATGAACTTGAGACTCTTCTCAAATTGAACCTTATAATGATGATTAATTGATGAATCACTCAAAAGGTTGTAGCTTTTTTATTGTTGTGTTTTTGCATCTATTATTTGTTAAAAACATAACAATACACCCATAACCTTGTGAAAAACTCTAAAGGCATCACACTCACACTTACACTACTTGCACCCAAAGCTAGACCTGCATCCATTCTTGTATTTGCACTAGTCAACCATAGTAATTTGCATTAGGCTCTTCATAAGCTACATAATTTATTGTTTCTCATTATTTGCCATCTCCTCCTTAAGTTTTTAAATATACTGTCATTCACTAATTTGCTTTCTTGTTAATAATATCTCTTCATAACCATATGCATGTTGATTTTACACTTACCCAACCTTCTTAGTTACTACAACCACAAACTTTGCTTCTTTTATTTGCTACCAATGTTGTTCCACATTGGTTCAACTTAACTTTATTAAAACACATCAACTTTGTTGGTATTTTCTCTCGAAAGGTTGACATCCAATGTACAACTTATTAGAATGCATACTTCCACATTTGAACATATTATTTATGTGATTTAAAGATTTTAGCATGTAAGAGATTTTAAGCCTAATATTAAATTTAACAAGTAAATTAATCTTTTTCCTCCTTCCATTGTGCTTCCAGTGCTACTTAAACCATATTAACTAGAATTATAAGGTAATTGTTTCTTTGAGTTCTTTAAAATTTTATCCATGTCCAATCATTTCTCTCCACCCACTTATGCCAAATATACCTTGCCAACTTATTTAAGGAGTTTGTAGAGTGATTGTAACATCTAATATAACTTACATAATTTTGTCCAATTTCCAAGTTCCATATTCCTATTTTTTTTTGTAATCAACGACGATTAGTGTATTATTCATTATTTGAAACTAATGTAAATGAATGACCTTTTAAGATCATTTTTGTAGCTTATAATTGGTTATCAGTTATGCGCCACTGAAGTAAGATGTTTCCCATTAGGTTTAGAATCTACCCTATTAATGGAGAGTTTACTTTCCTAGACTAACCTTGTAAGAGATTTTAGGACCTTACTTAACTAATGGTTGACCTTTGAAATCATATGTAATTTTTCCTATAACATTTCTACAATTATAGTTATAATTGATGCATCTTTCAATTATTTCGTTTATCACATACTACTTGGTAGGTTATAAAGATTTGGTCCTAATGAAAAAATCTAAATTTCTAATAATATTTTTGTTGTTTAAGAAGATGCATCATTCTTAGCTAATACCTTGTACTATATTACCTCCCTAATCAATTTCAAGTTGTCCCTTATGGTCAACTAGGTAGCTTCATCTTTTGTTTTTTTTAAGATTATTTGTGTGTTGCTACCATGCAATTATTTTCCCCTATCTTGCCAATGTATGTATCAATTGCAGCTAACCACCCTAGTTGAAATATTCTCTTTATGAGAAGCATGTTCTTGAGAACTAAGGTTTGATGAAGTTGACATTCTTTGTACCCATGAAATGGAAGTATGACGGTAGTTGATGTAGAATCAACAATAAATTGGAAATGAGATTCCATCAATATTTTTATAATAAATAACGAATAAATTGACAATGATGAATCATTTTCCATATGTTTTTTGTTTGTTTTTTAGATGCAACTGAGGCCAAAGTAACATCCATGAAAATGACCATGCTTACACCTATATTTGGGACATTACTCGAGTCATTAGTTGCATATGTAATTGTATATTTAGTTGTGCATGCAATTGCATCTTTGATAGTGTATTTAGTTGTATATTTAATTAAATATTCCACTAAAGACTTTACTATAGATGAAACTAACGACTTAACTATAAACACAATTAAAAATGTAATGGAAGTCTTGAATATAGACGTCGACGTGGATGGTTCTATGGTTGCAATTGTGGACATTTCTTTGGTCACAATAAAGACATCGTAGATGTTACTATGGTGGCAATTGTGAACATTTTTATGAACATTTTTTTTATTGCAAATAAATCATAAATATATTAAAAAATGAGAAAAAGTGACAAAATAAAGTTAAAGATCGTAAAAAAAAAGAATTTGAAGATGAATGTTTTTGGTGGTAACTTGGTTGATATCATATTTAAAATATAACAATGTTTCCATCCATTTAAAATATAAAAATAGATGATATTTGATGGTTTAATGGTGAAACATCAACACAATTACAATGCGAACAATAATAAGACGGGGGACATGCATTAGGAGTTTTTCCAGAAAGAAAATTAACACAATTATATTAAGTAAATATAATTTTTTACATTCGCCAAAACCGACCGCTATTTAAAATAGCCCAAAACAAGTACAACAATACATAACAAGTAACTATACCAAATACTTCCATATGACGAGGTATGAAAACCCCAAGTTATACTGACAAAAATGAGATTGTCCATGACAGGACTCAAAATATCTCCAACTACATACTTCCAAATGATCTGAATATACTGAGTCAAGTCCTGTACTAATGACCCTGATAGATAGTCAAAAAAACAAAAAAAAGATCAAAGAAGATAACACTGATAGGAAACATCCATCAATAAATATTGATGATGTTTCTAGTACTCTCCATACCATATTACCACTTGTGAAGCACGATATATCCTTCAGGTTCACTTAGTGCTCTTTTTTATTGTTCATCCACAACTATGTTGAAATTACGAAAAATATGATAGAAGTTTATAAGTACAAATTTTTCCTTTAATATGTTGATTCTCCGTTTCCATCCTTCCAATGCACTAACTCAGAGGTTACCTTTTTATTTAACTAGTTTATAATAACAGAGGAATCACCAAGAACCTGAAGCTTTTGAATGGAGAGAAAATTTGCTATTTGTAAGGTTGCCCATGCTCCCATTAATTCAACCTTCATGTTTGTACCCACTCCATGGTTCACAAACCATTTGTATGTCGTTGATGCAGATAGTTTTATAATACCACTAGCACCGCAACATCTTCCATCTACCTGGGCTGCTCCATCAAAGAAAGATACTGGGTACTCAATTAAATCTGTATTCAAGCAGGGATAGGGACGTGGAATTTTATGCTTTACTACCGGTTTATGATAGTTGCAAAGAGATTTAATAACGACCAAAGAGATTGATGGATCCATCCCATAAAAAATGGCCGCATTTCTCTCTAACCAAATGTTCCAGCATGTGTATGCTGCAAGACTGGGAGATCTTGTTTTTGCCTCAGACCAATTTGTTATACAATCACATAGATTATTCCCATTCCATCTATGATCAATTTTTGTAATGCTTTTAATGTTTGTCCATACAACACTTGTAAAGGAACATAATATAAAAAGATGAGAGCAATCCTCCTCCTCCTTTTTACATAAATGACATTGCCCCAAACCAATCCAATCCCTAAGTTGGAGATTTTTCCATGTCGTTATCTTGTTATTAACAACCAGCCATAGAAAAAGTTTTACCTTTTGTGGAATATTCCATTTCCACATTTGAATCCTTCAACCAGTGATCCAAGGAAGGTTTTGTGTTGTATGAAGTGCCTCATATACATTCTTTGCCATAATAACACCTGATGTATCCCCTCCTGTCCATATCAATTTATCCACATTCTCTATAACAACCACTCCAACTGCCTGCAATGCCCGCCTGAATTGTTGCCATTCTATAGATAGCTCCCCTGTTAGCCCCAATTCCTCACTATCTTTCCAATTTGACAAGAAAGTGTCCTGATCCTGGTGTTTCCATACCTGTGCCAACATCGAGATATTCTTCTGTTTCAGCACACCGATTAGATGAGAAGATAGAAACGAGGAGGGTCCAAGACCCAGAATGTTGTCCCTGCCCAAGCACACATCAATTCCAGATCTAGGTTTCCAACTGATCCAATTTGTGATCAAATGCACTGACTTTACAAGACTGGACCATATTTTGGATGCCGTCGGATAATAGAATGATGTGGATCTAAGCCAATTACTAACAATGTTGAATGAGAAATATTTACCTTTTAAAACTCTATGCCAAATACCAGGTTTAGTAATAACTCTCCACAATGTCGTGGCAACCAAAGCCTTACCAAAAGAAAAGATATTGTGCAAACCCCATACTCCCCTTCTCTTTGGCCAAGCTAATAACTCCCATCTACATAGATGATAGTTTTTTTTTCTCTGTTTCCATTCCAAAGAAAATTATAGAGTGTGCTCCTTAACTTGTGAAGAATAGATGTAGGGATCGCTGCAAGAGATAACCAATAGACTGGCTTGCTTTCCAGGACTGATTTACACAAAATGTATCTACCCCCCAAGGATAGCCACCTATAGCTCTAGTGATGTATTTTCTTCTTCATTTTTGTTAAAAGCCACCCCCACTCATTTGCTTTTTATATCCCTGACTTCATATAATAACCCAGATATTTGAAACCAACCGATAAATTGGAAAAATTATAAGGCATGATATTTTTGAATGATGTAATGTTTGACTCATCTAGCCCTGAGAAATGTATAGTAGATTTTGTCTGGTTCACCAATAAACCCGAGACCAAACATAATAGTTGTACAATTCTCTCGATTTCCTTCCATTCCTGAATTGATGCTTTTGTCAATAGCAAGATATCATCAATGAATAATATATGTAATATTTTTGTAGATCTGGCTACTTTGATACCATTAATGATACCTTGTCTCTCACTGTTTTTTAACAAAAGACTCAAACTCTCTATTACTAGGATAAATAACAACGGGGATAGCGGGCACCCCTGTCGCAAGCCTCGACCACTTCTAAAAAAATATGTTGCTTCGCCATTGACTAATACCGCAAAGGAAGCCGAATTTACGCATGCCAGGATCCAATTGGTAATATGAATACCAAAACCAACTTGAATAAGTACCATTCTGAGATAGTCCCAACTGATGCAATCATATGCTTTTTGTAGATCAAGTTTTAAGATGACGCCTTTTTGTTTTTTCTTCTTGATACTGTGAATGCACTCATGTGTTGTTCCAATTGCGTCTTGTATCTGACACCCTCCCAAAAAACCCAACTGTTCCTCTGATAAGAATCTTGATAATACATGTTTAATCCTGTTTTCTATCACCTTTGATATAACATATACAATGTTGCATAATGAAATAGGCCTAAAATCCCTGAACTGTTCAAGCTTATTGCTTTTGGGGATCATTGCAATAAAAGTTGAGTTTATGCTACCTGCAATGCGCCCACTAGTCTGGGTCTCCTCCACTAAATCCAAAAGATCTTCACCCATGATCTCAAAGAAATGAAGATACAGTTCCATCGACCAACCATCGGGCCCGAGGCTCTTTTCTTTTTTGAATAACTTTAGGATTGCTTCCAGTTCTGTAATAGTAACATGATTATATAATTCCTCCGCTTCATTTATTTCTAACATTTTAGGATAATGATTTGCCACTCGAACCTGTTCTTCAGTAATATCATTTAGAGAAGACTTGAAGAAATCCTTGAAATATTTAACTGCCTCATCCACTATATCCTTCTGTTTTTTGTGTATTGTCCCCGAATTATCAACAATCTCCCAAATAAATTTGCTATTTCTCCTTTGATTGGCAAATTGGTGGAAGAATTTATTATTCTGATCACCACTTTTTACCCAAATAGCCCGACTCCTAATCCTCCACAGATCTTCATGTGATTTCAAGAATTTATTTCTCTCAGATTCTAAGAATATGAGATTTGATATGTGATTAGGAGTTGCACAGATCTTCCTATGCATTAGGAGTTGCTACAAATGAATCCATAAGGAGTAGGATATGTGATTTATTTAAACAATAAAACAATAAAATGTATACTAACTAGTAGTACAATACATTGAAGGATGCAAGAGAGAGTGAAATTCCACAACCTAGAGAACAATGACGAAGTAGGAGATTGATGATAGATGATAAAAGGTAAGGAGTAGCTGAGCATGCTAAGTAAGCATTTAGATATGTTGTCCTAAATTCATTTGAACATAAGATATATGATGACGCCAAAGGAAACGATGAATGGGAAAAGGTCATGAAGGATGGACATGTTGCAATGATAAAACACAATAGTTGGGTGCTTGTTGTGTTGCCTATAGGTAAATAACTCATTCCATGCAAATATTTATATAAAATAAAATACAAAGTATATGGTTCAATGGATAAGTATAATTTTTTTTTTTGGCTACAGAGAGTTTTACACAATAGGAAGGGGTGGATAATTGTCAATGAGGAGGCATTTTTCCCTACAACAAAGCTTGCCACATTAAATTGGTTTGGCTAAGACAACTCAATTTTGTTGGAAGATATATCAAATGGACATAAATAATGCATTTCTTAATGGAGATTTAGAAGAGGAATTGTACTTGTATTAACTATAGGGATTCCACATTACAAGGAGCATTTAATGTGTAGGTTGGTAAAATAATCTTTAGGGGTTGAAGTAGGGCCCAAAGATCTAGTATAGTAAATTTGATTGTAATGTCCTTGAACCAAAATGGACCTACCAATACACCATATTGATAATATCAAGTATAAAGACACATCAACAAAAAAAGAAAAAAGAACAAGGGTTATGAGCACCATGGATGGAATTTGACAGAAAAATTGGCATGTAATATCAAGTATAAAGAGACATCAACAAAAAAAGAAAAAAGAACAAGGGTTATTGGCACCATGGATGGAATTTGACGGACGACGACTGTAATACCCATTTTGCCCATTTCAACAAAGAAATTTGAGGTTATGTGATTTTTTTAACTGTATTTCATAGGCAAATTGCCTATCACAAGCTATTTTGCTCGTGAAATACAGTTTAAAAATTCACATAACCGTCAAATTTCTTTGTTGAAATGGGAAAAATGGGTATTATAGTCGTCATAACCGTCAAATTTGATAGGCTTTTTAATTTTGAAATTCTAACCTTGATGGGCACTTTGCACAATCTATGTTAGAATGCACTTGTATTTCTTAAAATATGGAGGAAGGCATCTCCAAAACGATACTAAAATGAGTAACAATATTTTATTGATTGTTAGTAGATTGATTATTAAAAGAGAGAAGAGAGATCTATATTTATAATCACCCTAACTTGCCCTATGTCACTTCTATGAGCTAATGATACTCTTATTTAAATAATTAATCTTAAGCTCATCAATAATCACTTAATGACACAAACATCAGATTAATGGACTGATGAACAAAATAGCTATATACAAAATAAGTTGTGTCTAAGTACACAATATTGATAAGCATCTCACAAGCTTGGATTTAGGATTCCATTTAATCCAAAAATCTTTATGTCAAAAGCTCACATAGTTACATTGGTTGCATATGTAAACAATTTGATAGCTCAAGTGATGACATAGTTACATTGGTTGTATATGTAAACAATTTGATCATCACACTAAGCAAATATGAAGGGTGTACTACTTTTTGACATGATTGGTATTGGCCTACTTAGATGTAGAATTTTGGTAAACTTATAGTGTGGTGTGTTTGTCTCTCAAACCAAATTTATGAAAAATAAGTTGGAAAAATTTAAAATAATTGAATGTAAACTAACATCTATAATTACAAAAATTAAATTAAAATTATACATTAATATTCATTATAAATTTACTAATAAATTGATAAACAACTTGATACACTTTATATTAATAAAACTAAATTTGTATGATGGAGTGAATTATATTCACATATTAAAATGACCTCCTTCCCAATTTTAAGGGAAAGAAAAATCTGACTCAAAACGGCTTAAACTAACCTCAAAACTAATAAATAAATTATATATAATAAAAAGGTCTATTTTTCTCTAAGTTGATTCGTATCTCCCAGTGAACTTGTTTGCTTCAACTACGCGAGCTTTGTTGCTTCAACTACGTGAGCTAGAAATGGCAGGGAAGCTTATTAGCACAATGGGCCTAGACCAACACATCTCTCACATCTTCTCAGCTCGCAATATCTTAACTGCCAAGGTATTTTTCATCAGCCAAAGTTGTATGATACTTGTTATCTACATTTTTATTCACGTTTCCGATTCGATTTCAGAGTTTAAAATGAGACAGGTTTGAATAGCTACTGCAAGAGAAGAAATATAAAATAATAATGATTATGTGGGGTTGGGTGCTTATGTCGGGTATTTTGCTTGACTACCTGTTCTTACTTCGGTTCCCAGGCTTAAGCTGCTTCTGCCTAGAGATCATTTCCGAAATTATTGTATATCCAAAAACTATACATGGATTCCTGAAGAATGGATTTGTTTTCATGCTACGAACAAGGCATATTTTGGTAGGATAAAGGCAAGAAGTTGGGTTCTGATTCAAATTAAGCTAAAGGGGGAAGAGGACGTGCCCTTCACCCAAAACATAAAGCTTCAATGCAATACTTGGACACCAGCTCTTGAAAGTTTGAATGATAAAATGTGCATGCTGTGAGATAACGATTATCGGATTTTGTATCGAAGTTATACGTGGATGAGTGAGACGCAGGGTCCAAATGCATTAGGTCACCCCATTATAGCGTTTCTCAAAGGATATATTGATCACTGGGTGCTTATTATCCTCCATTTAGCGCTATCGATCCTTGTGCCACGGAAATTCTTGCGTAGTATCCAGTAGATACCCCTATGTTAGCACTATGTCTTTGGTGAGGTACTCACTTTTCCTTGACTTGGGCCTGTGGCCGACTGGGGTAACGGTCATTTCGGTCACAGATTCGACCTCTTCATTTATTGAGAGAAGCTCAGCCCTATCTGTACGGGCATAGGCTCACTGCATTTGACCTAGAAGAGATCGTAACAAGGAGTTCAATTTTGCACCCAATGTGCAGCATGAGGAGAGTCTGAAGACTGCAGTACTCTATTTTTTGATGGGGAAATTATCCTAATTACATACAGACACCAAAGAGCCCCACAAGAGGAGGAGGAATGGTGCATGTCTTAAAGCTAGATTATGGTAACATTGTACTGGTTGAATACATCAAGACGAGTGTGAAGAAGACGGCGCTATTCTAGTTCTAGTTCTAGCTCCCTGTATTGTTTGAAGATAATTGTGCATTCCGTTTCTTCCCTTCATAAGATGCTTTAGAGAGAAGCTCTATGGCATGGTCTTGCTATTGGGAACATTACAGTTGTAAAGTGCATGAATACAGTGTATAATCTATAGAAGACTTACTGTGATTTGGCAGATGCTACAAAAATTATTTGCTAGGCCAAATTGTGTCCGACTCTTGCCTTATATGGTTTATATTTACTGTGTTTCTTTCCTTCGCTGACAATTTGTTTTGTAACTGGTTATTAAGCTCATAAGAAAGGTTAATAGGAGCCCCACACAACTTTTGTTCAAAGACGAGTCTCTATCTGCATCTAGCAATGAAACTGTGATGAAGTGGATTCATTAATAGATTTGCTTCCTTTCTATTCTGAAAACCAGAAAGGAGTAAAGTCTGCCTCAAAACTAGGCCATAGGCTAAATGTTCTATGAAATGACGATTTTTTCCCGGGACATTTGCTTGAAATCTGGCGAGAAATTGTTAGATTCGTAGATTTGAGTGATTATTTCTGTATAATACGAGTGCCTCTGGGGTTTTTCAACATGCTGAATCCATTTCTGCATTCAGAAATGGATTTTGAACAACACAAAATAGTGATTTGTGTAAATTTATATTGCTGGATTCCAGCGAAAAAAGCCATTTCGTAGAACAGCTAGACAGCGCCCAAAACTAAATCTTGCCAACTTAAATCCTGAAATCACATTTTACCAACTTAAATAGACCAATACAAGATTAGAGGACTTGCCTCAACTATGCTGCCTAAATTGCAGCTGTACAGTTACAAAATTGATAAAAAACAATAATCTAGAATACACTATGTTCATAAGGCTTCAGTGGTTGTCCTCCACATAACCCCTGCAGCCTCTCATTCTCTGTCCTCCAACCTTGTTCCCGTGATACCCAGAATCCTGTATGATATTATTCGGTAACTACTCCAACGAAGACAAATTTAGAGGTCCAATCTTTGTCTACTTGAAACATTGCCACTTCTGATGATATGCTCCTCTACAAAGGGCCGAGTGTTATATATATATATAGAGGAACATAGGAATTTAGGGTATAATATAAATTAAATGTAATTATTAAAATGCACAATTGTAAAGTCACGATTTTACGTGAAGGGTCACTAGGGGCATATAAAGTCATCAT
>ML826483.1:25430-74110 GCA_009831015.1 Picea engelmannii
CTTTCAGGAAAACATGGTCACCCACTTTGAATTCTCTATGGGTTCTGTTACTATCAACGTAACTTTTCTGCCTGTCCTGGGCAGCTTTCAGATTCTGTTTGATTTTTATCATTTGATCTTCCATCTCTTTGAGTAGTTCAGGTACAACTACTACTCTGTCAGTTGGATTATCCCAGTTCACTGAAGTGTTGCACTTTCTTCCATAAAGTGCTTTGAATGGGCTCATCTTCAGAGATGTATGATACCCATTATTGTAGGCCAATTCTACCAAATGTAGGTAGTCTTCCAACCTTGATGGTTTATCCATCACATACATTCACAACATGTCTTCTATTACTCTATTTACTCTCTCTGTCTATTCATTAGACTCAGGATGATACGTTGTACTAAAGTTCAGATTCATTTCGAATCCTTTGAACAGTCCTTTCCAGAAATTCGAAGTGAATTTCGGGTCCCTATCAGACACAATTATCTTAGGAATTCCATGCAACCGTGCAACTTCTTTTAAAAAGATATCAGAAACATATGTTGCTCTGTGGGTGGTTTTCAGTGGAATAAAATGGGCATCTTTAGTAAGCTTGTCCACCACCACCATGATTGAATCATGCTGCTTGCTTGTTCTAGGTAGTCCGGTGATAAAATCCATTTTTACCACGTCCCATTTCCATTCATGAATAGGTAAAGGCTGCAGCAACCCTGCTGGGTTCCTATGCTCATCCTTAACCTTTTGGCACTCCATACATCTGGCGATGTATTCAGCGATTTCTTTCTTCAGACTCGGCCAAAAATAATGGCTTTTGACTGTTGCCACATTCTTATGATATCCAGGATGTCCAACATAAGTCACATTATGCATCTCCTTTAGAATTGCCAGCTTCAATTCTTTGACATTGGGTACATACACTCTGTTTCTATACATAAGTAAACTATTAATTCCCAAGGTGTAACTTTCCTTGGTATGTGGTCCCTCACGCTGTTGTAGCTTTGCTACAAGATTTTTGTACTGCAAATCAACATTTGCAGCTTCCAAAATTCTGTCTTTCATCTCATTATGGAACATGCTAATGGCTGTAGCATGTAGTTCGTGCACTTTTCTGCTGAGTGCATCAACCACCTTATTTTTTTTCCCTTTGATATGCTTGATATCAAAGTCATATTTGCACATAAACTCTAGCCATCTGATTTGCCTGGTGTTTAAGGTCGGCTGATCAAATAAATACTTCAGACCATTATGATATGTTCTCAACTAAAATCTCTTGCCCATGAGGTAATGTCTCCATTTCCTCAAGGCGTGGACGATTGCTGCCAGCTCTAAATCGTGAGTGGCATAATTCTTCTCATGCTCCTTCAACTTTCAGGATTCATAACAAACTACAAATCTGTCTTGGTTGAGAACTCCTCCCAGCCCCTCCTTACATGCATCTGTGCAAACTACGTAATCCTTGTTTGGATATGAAATCTTCAGGATTGGAGCACTAGTTAGCAATTGCTTCAATTGCTGGAAGCTGTTCTCACATTCTTTAGTCCACTGAAACTTCTTTCCCTTCCTTTGCAAGGAAGTGATAGAATGGGCTATCCTTGAGAATCTGGCTATAAACCTCCTATAGTAGTCTGCCAGACCCATAAAAGATATAATTTCTGTCACATTCCTTGGCGCTGGCCATTCTCGAATGGCCTGTACCTTTTCAGGATCCACAACGATCCTTTCTTCAGATATTATATGCCCCAAGTAATGGATCTGCCTTTGGTAAAAGGAGAACTTGCTCAGTTTTGCATACAACTGGTGTTCTCTCAACACCTATAGCACCATTCTCAGGTGTTGTTCATGTTCTTCCTCTGTCTTGGAATACACCAAGATATCGTCCAAGAAGACTATGACAAACTTGTCCAGATAATTTATGAACACTCAATTCATTAAGCACATAAAGATAGCAGGCGTGTTGGACAATCCAAACGGCACCACTGTAAACTCATAATGACCGTACCTCGTTTTGAAGGATGTCTTGCTGATGTCCTCATCCCTTATTCTCACTTGGTGATATCTAGATCGGAGATCTATTTTCGAAAATATTTTCGCATCCTTCAACTGATCGAAAAGATCATCAATCCTCTGCAGAGGATACTTGTTCTTGACAGTGACCTTATTCAACTGCCGAAAGTCAATGCACAACCTGAACGTCCCATATTTCTTCTTCACGAATAGGACTGGGGCTCCCCATGGTGACACGCTGGGACGAATGTAACCTTTCTTTAATATCTCTTCGAGCTGCAATTGCAACTCTTTCAGCTCTGGTGTACTCATTCTATAAGGAGCCTTCGAAACTGGGGCTGCTCCAGGCATCGGATGTATAGAAAAATCGATGTCCCTCTTCGGAGGTAGTCCAGGCACCTCCTGAAATACGTCCTTAAATTCTTTGAGTACCTTGTGGTTTTCCAAATTCGAGACCACATCTTGGAATACTTCTTCCACCTGGGCTGCAAATAATTGACAGCCTTTTCGGTAACATTTCTTCAGCTGTATGGCTGAGATTTCTCTAACAACCACGGCTCTGGGAATTCCTTGGATTGTTACCTGATTTCCCTTTTCGTCCATACATGTGAACCTCTTGTTACATAAATCTAGAAGGGCATGGTGCAGGTCCAACCAGTCCATCCCAATTAAGCAATCATATGAGCCTAAAGGCATAATGTTCAATTCAGCCTTAGTGCTCATTCCTTTCATGTCCACCGAACAAGACTTAACCAATTCAATGACCTTCCTCTTGGTCCCTGTGGCTAACTACACTAACCAAGACTTCTCATGTTTTCTCTTCGTTAGATGCTAACTTTCCACCACTCTAGGATCTACATAACTATGGCTAGCCCATGAATCAATTAAAATAACAAGTGGTCGGTTGTTGATCATACCTTCCACTTCAATCATGTGCAATTGAAATTTCGCTTGCTTATTGTCTAGGGCTGCGTAGATCATCGACATTCTGCTGCCCATATCCTCCACTATTTCATATTGCTGAACATTATGTACAGTTCTTGCCTTACCATTTTTATGGGGATAATCTTTGTACTTGTGGTTTCCTTGACAACCCCAACACTGAATGGGCGCCTGTCTCTGTCTTTGTGCTCCCTCTTCAATCCTTCTCGGCTCTCTAAACGATGGTTGTCCCTGACGACGGTTTCTGAAAAAGGAAGGCTTGTCTCCCTTCTGCCTCTGTTCTTTCTTAAACCTCTTCTGGTCCTCCCAAGCCTTCCGAAAGGTAGGTTTTTCTCTTTGTTGTTCGTATAAGCATTTCTCCCTTCTTATTGTTTCTTCCATAGTCTTAGGATCATCATATTGAATCTTGTCACCAATGAAAGGTGGAAGTCCACTCAGATACCTCTGAATTTTAACAACTTCGTCCTTGATGAATGGAACATACTTCAGTACTTCCAGAAAATTTCGTTCATACTCATCAATGGTCATACTTCCCAACTTGAGTTCGAAGAACTCCTTCATCTTTCTGTCATAGTATCTTTTAGTCAGGTATTTCTTCTTGAAATACCTCTTAAATTCCTTCCAAGTGACCTATTTCTCTCTGATGTGCTGCACCTATACAAACTGATCCCACCACATGGATGATTTTCCTTTCAGTTGGTACATTGCAATTCTTCCTTCTGCATGGGCGGAATAATTCTGCAGTTGCAAGTATTTTTTCATGCCAAGCAACCAGGTTTGGGAATCTTCCTCCTTCTTATGTTATCCATCGAATGTTGGAGGCTTAATCTTGTTCATCTCTCCTTTCAATTCATCCCTTCCAGATTTCCGATGTTTTCTAGTAGGGGACGGGCTTGAACTACTGTGTGTCTTACTGTCAGAATTTCTTTGGCAGTGATTAAGATGTCGGCTACCACTCCTTGACCTACTTCTTCTCCCATGGGTTCTGCGACTCCCCCATTTGTAGAATGGCCAGCGCCAAGGAATGTGGCAGAAGTTAGATCTTTTATGGATATGGAAGGCTACTATAGGAGGTTTATAGCCATATTCTCAAGGCTAACCCATTCTATCACTTCCTTGCAAAGGAAGGGGAAGAAGTTCCAGTGGACTGAATAATGTGAGAGCAGCTTCCAGCGATTGAAGGAACTGCTAACTAGTGCTCCAATCGTAAAGATTGCAGATCTAAATAAGGATTATTTAGTGTACACAGATGTGTGTAAGGAGGGGCTGGGAGGAGTTCTCAACCAAGAGGGATTTTTAATTTGTTATGAGTCCTGGAAGTTGAAGGAGCATGAGAAGAATTATGCCACTCACGATTTAGAGCTGGCAGCAATCGTCAACGCCTTGAGGAAATGGAGAAATTACCTCATGGGAAAGAGATTCGAGTTGAGATAGGACCATAACGGTCTGAAGTATTTATTTGATCAGCCGACCTTAAATGCTAGGCAAAGCAGATGGCTGGAGTTTCTGTGTGAATATGACTTTGATATCAATCATATCAAAGGGAAAGAAAATAAGGTGGCTAATGCACTCAGCAGAAAAGTGCACGAATTACATGCTACAGCCATTAGCATGTACCAGACTAAGATGAAAGACAGAATTTTGGAAGCTGCAAATGCTGATTTGCAGTACAAAAATCTTGTAGCAAAGCTACAACAGCGTGAGGGACCACATACCAAGGAAAGTTACACCTTGGGAATTAATGGTTTACTTCTATATATAAACAGAGTGTATGTACCCAATGTCCAAGAATTGAAGCTGGAAATTCTAAAGGAGATGCATAACGTGACTTATGTTGGACATCCTGGATACCATAAGACTGTGGCAACAGTCAAAAGCCATTATTTTTGGCCGAGTCTGAAGAAAGAAATCGCTGAATACATCGCCAGATGTATGGAGTGCCAAAAGGTTAAGGCTGAGCATAGGCACCCAGCAGGGTTGCTGCAACCTTTACCTATTCATGAATGGAAATGGGACGTGGTAAAAATGGATTTTATCACCGGACTACCTAGAACAAGCAAGCAACATGATTCAATCATGGTGGTGGTGGACAAACTTACTAAAGATGCCCATTTTATTCCACTGAAAACCACCCACAGAGCAGCAGATGTTGCTGAAATTATCTTAAAAGAAGTTGCATGCTTGCATGGAATTCCTAAGACAATTGTGTCTGATAGGGACCCGAAATTCACTTCGAATTTTTGGAAAGGACTGTTCAAAGGATTCAGAACGAATCTGAACTTTAGTACAACGTATCATCCCGAGTCTGATGGACAGACAGAGAGAGTGAATAGAGTAATAGAAGACATGCTGAGAATGTATGTGATGGATAAACCATCAAGGTGGGAAGACTACCTGCATTTGGTAGAGTTCGCCTACAATAATGGGTATCATGCATCATTGAAGATGAGCCCATTCGAAGCGCTTTATGGAAGAAAGTGCAACACTCCAGTGAGCTGGGATAATCCAGCTAACAGAGTAGTAGTTGGGCCTGAGCTACTCAAAGAGATGGAAGACCAAATAATAAGAATTAAACATAATCTAAAAGCTGCCCAGGACAGGCAGAAAAGTTACGCTGATAGTAGCAGAACCCATAGAGAATTCAAAGTGGGTGACCATGTTTTCCTGAAAGTGAAAATTAACAAGAGTTCCCTGAAGCTGGAAAGTCGCGCCAAATTGGCAGCAAGATTTTGTGGGCCATTTGAGATCCTGGAAAGGATTGGGCCGGTTGCATACATGCTTGCATTACCTGCATCTATGATTGTACATAATGTGTTTCATGTTTCATTTCTTAAGAAATATGTACGTGATGTTAATCATATTATCGATTGGACTGTGATTCAGGTGGAACCAGAAGGTGTCCTACAAGTGCATCTTGTGCGCATATTGGACAGGAAAAGAAAATAGCTCCGGAATTGAGCTATAGAGCTTGTAATGGTCCAATGGACCTGGTACGGTCCTGAGGATGCGACATGGGAGCATGAAGAGGTTATGCGGGCAGATTACCCACATCTTTTTGAAGATTTTGAAAGGCTTGCAGAGACAGTGTAAGTTTCACTGAGGACAGTGAAAAAATAAGGGGAGGGGGATTGTAGTGTCCCCAAGGCTGAGCCCCATTGTAAACCAAGTTCTGAAAGGAATTGTGATTATGTTTTATAGGCTGGTGAGCCAAGTTCTTATAAGCTAGAGACTTATGTGTTTGTTAGGCCAGGGAGCCTAAGTGTTGAAGGCCAGGAGCATGTTGTTGTACTTGTATGTATGCAAAACATTTAATAAAATATAAACACCGCCAGGTGCAGACCAACCACGATGAATGAGTGAAGGGGGACTAAGCATCCACAGAGTGGGCAAGGAATTAGAGGCTGGAAGGTGGGAAAGGCGCTAAGTATTGAGCCTAGGGGCTAAGCCTAGGGGGCTTAAGACTAAGGATAATATTTTATTATTATTCCAAATGATTTGTGCATTTTATGTCTTTATCCTAAGTCCTTTTGGAAGGACATGTGAATTCCCAAATGGTGGGAGGAACGCGTGCTGGTGGAACGCATGCAGTTCCAAGGGTGACAAGTGTCCACCCTGACGCATGCAAATAAAATAGACGAGGTAAGCCGTGGGGGGGGGGGATCTCTCATCGATTCGACCCGACTGTCCTAAGGGTGATCGGTGCGAGCCAGTCTGTAGGAGTTTCTGGTGTAATTCTCATACGGGGAAATAAAGCATGTGTTTGTTCTGAAGAATCCATGTACACCCCTATCTGGAGCCGTGGAGTCTGTGTCTGTCTCTAAGAAAACCCGTGTGCGCATTCCCTGAACGGGAAGCCTGTGTTGAATTCGAGTGGAAGAATATTTGTTATTCGGGGAAGCTGAGCTAGCCTGTGAGTGGAGTCCCTGTTCCAAAATCAGAACCATGAGATCATCATGTGACTGTTGAACCGGTTTGGGGAAGCTTGTGTTTGTTTTCCCCGTGGGTTGTTGTGACCACGTAGTACTAGACTGCGTGAGGCTTGTTGGCCTGTGAGCGACTCCCTCCAGGTGAGAGAGAGCGCAGAGGAAGGAGAGAGCTCCTGGAAGGAACCCTGTAGCTTCCATAGAGCCCGGAGACTTCCAATCCGGTCTGTTCC
Organism: Picea engelmannii; assembly: GCA_009831015.1. Lineage (NCBI taxonomy): Eukaryota > Viridiplantae > Streptophyta > Pinopsida > Pinales > Pinaceae > Picea > Picea engelmannii. The sequence continues at coordinate 32,519 of ML826483.1, forward strand.
TGCAACCCAAGCTAAGGGATATTGGCAGCCGAAGAACTGTCCAAGTGACAGAGAAGATGCGTTCTCCTAGGGTGGAATAAGCATGTGGGGAATGAGGGTCTGTGGGAAATGAGCGTGGGATATTCCTGGGAGAGCATTCCGTCCTTGTGGTTGTGTGTGACTGTTTTCCCTGTAACCTCAATCTGAGCCTAGATTCCTTGCCTTGGGGTGGAGCTTAGTCCCAGCTCGGGGGTGACCCACTGTTGAGATGATGAGCAGTGTGGTCTAAGGCTGGGAGGTTCGTGGAAGGCCTGCATTTGGTTGGTGGATTTCAGCACTGTCACAAGATAAGTATCTAACTATGTTATTATCACATTTTGGCATGACTGTATTGTATATATTATGTATCATGTTTTCCGCTATGTATATGAATTAATATGGAAAGCTAATTGCTTGTTGATTATGGCAGTAATTCATATGAATACTCTGTGTTGAATGTGTTTAATTGTTAAATTCATGTGGAGTATATACTGGATTGTATGTGTTATGTAAATCCAACGTAAGTGTGTACATATTGTTACATAGTGCGTTAAAAGCCTTGGTAAGCAAAAAGGTACACTACAAATTGGTATCAGAGTGCGAGTAAGCCCAGAGTTCCGAAATGGCTATTCTACAAATTGGCCAATGCGATTAGATGAAAATGAGGGACCGTTTACAATCCCTAAATTTGGTAAGATACAATTTGAAGGATTTTTTCGTTTCATCGATCAGGGCTTGATGGAAGAACTCCATAATTTTCCGAAAATTGAGGATACAGATAAAGAAATTGAATCTAGGCTTTTTGGTAATGAATATGAATTAGCAGAACCTTTTATCAAAGAGAGAGATGTTGTATATCAGTCCCTTACATATTACTCTGAATTATATGTACCAGCAAGATCGATTTGGAGGAATAGTAGTAAGATACAAAAACAAACTGTATTTCTTGGAAATATTCCTTTACATTGCTTTTAACACAGTGTAAAATTAATAATAATGGTAATAATAATAATTTATTTTTAAATTAAATCAAAATTTAAATTAATAATTTAAAATTTTCTTGTAAATTAATAATGTTTCTTATAAATTAAAAATGCTTATAATAATATTAATAATAATCTATTTTCTCCAAGATGGGGTGATAGTGCAGGACACATGGCTCTTGGAGGAGGCACGAAGAGGCCAGCATGGCGATTTCCATGTGACTGAAGCGTGGCACGCACCACTACCACTCCCATGCATTTAACTCCCCCATACGACGTCCAAGACACCATTAAGCCTGGTGCGCCTGACCTCCTCAAGTTGTACCGTCCATGGCTCTGCTCATTCAACATGCCATTACACTGCACATGCAACATCACCTTCTTCTTCATCATCCATGAAGCCACGCCTCATTCCGGCCTCCCTCCTTTGTTGCTCTCTCCTGCAACCGACTTTTTCTCCAGCTCCTCCTCGACCATCTGGGATCTTTTCCTGCACTCATCTTCTCCCCCTGGACCATCAGAAATCGATGCAGAGAGGAAAACGAAGGAGAGTCTTGCCCCGGCAACCATTGCAGCCTCATTTGGTCCTCACTCCGGTGCCTGCAACCTCCTTGGGCTCCTCCCTTGGTTCGTCCTCCTCGCACTCCTCACATTCCTCGTAGTCTGAACAAGCACCACTCGCCACCTCCTCCCCTCCCGCTTCTCGGCTTGAGAGGTTGGAACTATTTGATAGCTCACTCGGTTTTCCCTCAGAGCCCATCCTTGACAGAGCCTCCTCATCTTGGGAGCCTCTTGCAGTACCACCAAATTCACCAGCCAGCACACCGGCTCCACCAGAGGCCTCCTCCACTCGCCCACCCTTGGAAGCACCACCTCTTCTACAGGAACCTCAACCTAGGCCACACTCCTTTTCAGATTCATTCCCAGACTCGCAATTGCATGATAGCTTGGCCATTCTCTACGGGTTGGTATTCGAGCTTCGACAGGGCTTGGATGACCTTCAGTTTCGGCTGGAGCTACTGAACAAGAATACCTCTGCGCTTCTCCAAATCCTCTCCACCTTCCAGGGGGCCTTCCAATTCACACCAGAAGCAACGAGGATAGCAAAGCACACACATACAAGAGACTCAAGTGAAAGGGGGCTTCCCACAGGAGGTTGCGACTTTGAACAGGCCATGGACGATGAATACACGCCCACCGAAGGAGAAACTCCCATGGCGTACGTTGCAGCAGGACTAGGCTTGCATGCGCCCAGGGAAGTGGGAGGCACATGGCCCGACAAAAGACTGGAAATGGGTGACTCGAACGTTGAGACGCATGAACAAATGGAATGGAGAGGGGCATCTATCGAAGAGGAGTGGTGGGACGTTGCAACCCACGCCACCTCTCCGCCTGGCTGGCCAACTTAAAAGCCAATTGTATGACCAGCCCATGGGTCTTTTGTGGCCTCATGAAGGCCAGTATTAACGTTTTACTTATGGCTTTAGTTTACTTTTTCGCTCTGTTTTTCAGGTTTTGTAAGATTGGTAGTCATTTTGATCCCAACACTGACTGGTTGAACTGGTTTCCCGGTAGAACAGTTCAGTTATTACAATACACTGCACACTTTGTCACTATGGTTTTTTGTAGGCTACTTATATATAAATTCTTACTTATCAAAAAAAATAATAACCCATTTTGAAAACCTCGACTTAATTACATTTATGACATTCTAATGAATTACCTATTTCAAATTGTCATAAAAAATATTATTATATTAAAAAATTATAAAATCAGTTTCTACGGTATCAGGAAGACTTTCGTCGTGTATGTCATATGACAATTGCAGCTACCTGCCTCCAGAAAACCCCACTCATTTAGGCTGCAGAGGTGGAAATATGGAGATAAAGTTGGGATGATATCCGCAGCTGTGCATGTTTCGATGACATTATATAATACTAACCTATTCGCTGCCACCTATCGCGTGGAACGGGTCATGTTGGTTTTTTCTTTTTCACCGACCTCCATTGAACTGCTTATAGGGACTTGTAACTAACGTCACCTTACCACTTATCTTTTTGCATTTTTAAACTGAAATAGGAACGTTATATTGAAAATGACAGTTATCTCTCACTAGTCATCTCCTCCATGAAATGGAATCATGAAAAATAAAATCAAGATGTAATTATTAAAACCTAAATCAATTTGAAGAGTCATTTTCTTTGGAATGTGTTTGAGCATCAATTTGCTATCTTTGCCCATTCATAGGTTTCCAAATATTTTAAATTGAAGTTAGGAATAGGTAAAATTCAAATTATATGAAATGATATAAAAATATCTAAAAAAAACACATTTCAAATTTTAATTAATGTTCAATTTAAATTAAAAGAAAATCATATAAAATATGAAAATCCAAATTAAAATATAATCATGAAAATCTAAATAAATTGAAGAAAATTCATATATACATATAATTGTTAGTTAAAAGTGATGTTGTTAATGTTGGATAAAATGACATCTATTTCCATTCTAACAAAAACATTATTACAATAACCATTACTAAATTAAATCTGTAATGATTTATTTTTGGACAATTCATCTTCATTTAACTTGTTTTTAGTGTTTATTTAAAATTTAGTTTTAATGTTTTGTGGGGACAAGATTGTATTGTCTTGTTCTACTTTTCCTTTTTCTTTTATTAGATATGTTGTGTGAATGTGTATGTGTGAAACAATAATTAAATATTCCTATATTATGATATATTAAAATAGATGCTATGATTACAAAATTTTGTTTTATATAGCATGTTCTTTAGGTTCAATAACGCTCTATAGGTTCAATAGCCTATGATCCTTTCCATTCATGGTTGTAAGTGATTAAAGATATTTTCTAGAAAAATCAATGATATTGGTCAATATGAGGACTTTCGGCTTAATAACCTATGATCCTTTCCATTCATGGATGTTAGGGATATTTTCAAAAAAAAAATGATATTCATCAATATGCATGTGGTCGTTTACTATAAAGTTTGATTACTTGTGGAAAAACAGTTATGCATGTGGTATTTACTATAAAGTTTGATTACTTGTGTAACAAAACGTATATTGCTTGTAAGAAATCTTGGGTTTTAGATGGAATATGGGTTATATATAAAATCATGGTAGACCAAATTTGAAAAAATACAAAAATTCTAGCAACATACCCACCATCTCTTCAATCTCTCTTTGGAATATTTAACTTTTTAACTTTAGAAATAAATTAGTATAGTTTTATAATTTACACTAAGATATTTATTTGTGTAAATGTAAACAAAATTGTTTTCGAATAAATTGCATTGAAATATAAAAACTGCCTCCAACTAAGGGAGGGACTCTAGCTTTCGCCCCCCGGTCAATAACCTTTGAATGCACTATTAGTTGATCCATTTAGGTGAATTAATGGGTGCATTTTTGTTCACCACCTATTTAATTAATTCAAAATTCCAAGTATTTCCAATGTTTCAATCAAATTTTAAAGTAACTTTATTTGTTCTCAAAAATAAATTTATTTCCTTATTTTTAAAATTTCACAAATATAATTTTAGATTGGTTCAAACCTATTTGATTTGATTTTATTACCATGGTGTGTGTTATTTTTTTTACTGAATTGTCAGAAATAAAAAATTCTTAAAAAAATATATATTTTTTAATGACTATTTTGCATTGCAATTAGTCAGACCCTGACAATAATTGTAGTTAGTGAGGATGTCTCTAATAATGTTGAATTGTAGTCAATGCTTTGTGCACTAAACATCCGCAGTGTATGTAGCTTGTCATTGACGGCCTGGGATACAATCGATGGTTGGGCTCTAATAATGTTGCATTACAATCGATGCTTTGTCCATTAAATTCCTCTGCAAACTATGCAACTTGTCACTGATGGTCTTGAGCTACAATCGATGGTTGATTATGGCCATCTGCATACCCTCACACATAAATCAGAAATCATATTTCGACATGATGATACTCATGACAATTATTGTTCCTTCCATGGGTTATATACATCCTTCCCATTTACCTTTCTCTGAGCTCGAAAAATTTGTAATTTGTGACAATTTCTCGAGTGTTGGAATGAATTTCAGTCTCATGTGGAACTCGGTTAGTTTTTACCAGGTGATATTCATACACTTCATTTCTCTGCTTTGCAAATAAATACATTTCCTTTATCTCCGTTTATGTCCATTTGTATGTAGATAAACAAATTGCTTGTTGTCATAGTTACATAAAAGTGTTAATTTTTTTTACATAGAACCTAATACATGTTAAAAATATCACATATTAATAACAGTTTGTAAGCAGATGGAGCGAGACGGAAGCAACGCGGCTAGGGCCTAAACCCTAGCCGCCTCCGAGCTGGTTTTGTTTGCAGGGACGCGCCTACGGCTGTAGCAGCGACCATGGATGTATGTAGGGCCAAGGATCGGTGTATTGCATGTCCGGATTTGATTGCAGGGTCGCGCCTTCGTCTGGAGCAGCGACTTGGGGAATATAGGGCCGCGGTTCCCGCTCGCCTGCGGCATTTTTTGGCACGCGTTTCTTGCATGCACAGTTATATTTTGTAGAGTAATGCTCATTGTGTATGCACTCTTTGGAAGAAGAGCATCATCAAATTGCATGCATATTTGGAGAAGTGGCCTCTGCGACTTGCTCCACCTCTTGCTCGCTGGTGGTCGCTGCCTTCTATGATGGCCCCAGTTCCGATCACTGAGATGGAAAAAGACCCTTTGGAATCTTTCAAGACGTTAGTCCGCTCAGCAGGACCTAAATCCAAGTCTTCCCCCTCGTCTAAGTTTGTTAATAAAATGGAGGAGATCCCTTCTCTGGAGCTAGATCCAGAGGATCCTTGCAAGCTTTCCCTCCTTCTAGCAGAAAATTCCCTCATCGGAAATTTTACGGGGTTATGGCCAAGCCCCAAAACAGTGGAGGCTTGGATGGATGATCGTTGGAAGATGCTGATATAGGGAAACGTTACTCTATACGCAGTAGGTAGGGGTTTTTTTGTCTTCAGCTTCACGAGGAAAGTGGACCGAGATTTAGTTTTCAGATCTGGTCCCTATTTCATGGGGTCGAAAGGGATGTTCTTAGCCCCCTGGACTCTTGACTTTAACCCCGGAGCCGAGATCACAACAGCCCTTGTTTGGGTTAGGCTGCCTCACCTTCCATTGCATCTTTGGGGGATAAGCTCTCTGGAGGACATTGGAAATAAGCTTGGGCGTTTCCCAGACAGGGTGGAGCCGAAGGGGGAACAGTTTACCTGCGCTCATATTTGTGTTGAGTTAAATCTCGAACAAGGACTTCCGGACGCCATTAAGCTCTCCCTGGGGGAATGGTGCCACATCCAAGAGCTTGATTACGAGCAGATTCCACTATCTGTCCATTCTCTCTTAGGAATATTCAACTCTTTAACTTTAGAAACAAATTAGTATAGTTTTATAATTTACACTAAGATATTTATTTGTGCAAATGTAAACAAAATTGTTTTTGAATAAATTGCATTGAAATATAACAACTACCTTTAATTAAGGGAGGGACTCTAGCTTTGGCCTCGCGGTCAATACCCTTTGACTGCACCATTAGTTGGTCCATTTAAGTGCATTAATGGGTGCATTTTGGTTCACCACTTATTTAATTCATTTAAAATTCCAAGTATTTTCAATATTTCAATCAAATTTTATAGTAACTTTATTTGTTTTAGAAAATAAATTTATTTTTTTATTTTTAAATTTCATAAATATAATTTTAGATTAGTTAAAACCTATTTGACTTGACTTTATTACTATGTTGTTATTTTTTTAAACTGAATTATCAAAAAAAATTATTTTAATGACTATTTTGCATTGCAATTAGTCAAACCCTGAGAATAATTGCACTTAGTGAGGATGGCTCTAATAATGTTGCATTGTAGTCCATGCTTTCTGCATTAAGGTCATCTGCAGTCTATGTAGCTTGTCATTGATGGCTGGCTACAATCGATGGTTGGGCTCTAATAATGTTGCATTGCAATCGATGCTCTGTCCATTAAAGCCCTTTGCAAACCATGCAACTTGTCATTGATGGTCTCGAGCTACAATCGATCGTTGGTCATGGCCATCTGCATACCCTCACACATAAATCAGATTTCGACATGATGACACTCATGACAATTATTGTTCTTTCCCTGGGTTATATACGTCCTTTCCATTTACCTTTTTCTGAGCTTGACGAATTTGTAATCTATGACACTTTCTCCATTGCTGGAATTAATTTCAATCTCATGTGGAACTATGTTAGTTTTTAACAGGTGATATTAATACACTTCATTTCTCTGTTTTGCAAATAAATACATTTCCTTTCTTTGCTTTTGTGTCCATTTGTATGTAGATAAACAAATTGCCTGTTGTCATAGTTACATAAAAGTGTTAATTTTTTTTTACATCTAACCTAATACTACATTAGTAAAGTATTATTAATATATTAATGTGTTAATACATTTAATAAAGCATTGCGCGGGTGATCGATGGAAACCCCCTCATGAATGCGCGGCTATAATGGGCATAACCGCGCAGGGGGGACATACTATTTGGGAAAACAGGTGCGCATGGGGTGCGCACCTGTCCAAAACACAACCACACATATGTGCGCGACTCTGTTGCTGATAGTTACGCATGAGTGCGCAACTGTGTAGTCAATAGGTACGCATTCGATGCGTGAATTTGGTCTTAACAAGTGCACATATATGCGAACCTATTATCACACATTAAAAAAGTGCAGAAAGTATGAAAAATTGTAGTAACGTACATTATTCAAATTGCAAAATCTTATGCAAATTCTTGAAATTTACTATTCAACATACATTAAACAAGGAATGAAACAAAGAAATGACAAAGAAAATCAATGCCAGAGATTAAGTCATTAATATGATCCTAGAATCTTTTGTAAAACTCAAAATATTGTCTGTGAATATTTACCGTCTTCCTTGCAGTAAATGTTATAACTTTAACTACTAGAACTATGTATCATTTTTTTTAAACAATTAGGGACCTTAGATAAGCATGCTTCTTGTTGGTGCAGTTTTTTTAATGGTTTTGTTTGTACATTATTTTGCTGAGATTGAATTTTATTCTATAAATATCCGAAATTTTTTATGAAGTTCACTTTAGTGCAATTTTGAGTATGATAGTTAGATTTTCTTGTTTTGAAAGTAATGCTTGGTTTTTTTAAGATTTAGTTTCTTTTTTACATTACATCAAGATGATAATTATTTTAGCTTAAAAAATCATGACTCAAAATAGTGCATACTTTGTCGACTAAGAAATTGTTGATCTCATACCTTCAAAAAATGATGGAATAAAAATAGAAATATCAACATGGTTTGAATGACCAAAAAAAATCAGTATACTAATTGATTGCACTTATTTTTTCTAGTTGAACAACTTTGTAGACCATCCGACCATCCAACATGGTTGTTCAGGGGTTTTTGTCAAAGGGTTTGTTCAAGCAAAACATCATATCCAACTTATTTATGGGGTTTTGTATTAGGGTTCATTCAAGAAGGGTGTTGTCCCTAATGTGTTCTTGAGGTTGTTTCACATTTTTTGTTCAAGTAGAGAAAATGACTTGGCTTTATGAAAGTATATCCAAAAAAGGAAAAATGGGAGGTGATGTTTAAATGTTCCAACACCTAATTAACCCACTTCCTCAAAAATATCAAAATGGTTAATTAACTCCACAATATTTATCATGAAAATGATTTTAGAGAAAAAAAAATTCTAAGAAAAAATATTTGACCTCATTATATCATTAGCATGGCTAATTACAAACATAAACATAAATATATTTGATATGTACAATTCATATAAAAAGACAGAGAGATTTTGATTTTACACAAATAAAAATAATCAAAGTTATATATATATATATATATATATATATATATATATATATATATATATATATATAAGTATAAGTTATATTTTTCAATTATATGAAAAATATACACTTTAAGAAATTTGATGGATTTTCACACAATAAATTTAAATCTAATGTGAAGTTGAATGTAAATTCATACATTTATATCACAAAATATTATATATATTGATCAAATAAATCTTTCTAAATACAAAATATTTATGTATATATGATAGAGAGATATTCTAACTGGATTTATCTTGGGTGGTTGAGAGGAATGATTGTGAGATAATAATGAGAATATTGTTGTAATGGCTTGGAGATTTATTGTTTATCTTGGGTGGTTGAGAGGAATGATTGTGAGCTAATAATGAGAATATTGTTGTAATGGCTTGGAGATTTATTGTTGACCATCCTTTATAAAATACAAAAAAACAATATTTACTTATAAATACAAATATTGTTAAATAGAAAAAAAAAATTAATAATAATTAATAAGTTGTTTTACATATTTATATCAAATTCTATGCAATGAAGTTGAGTTCCTTAAAATCTATTTTAAATGTTAAAAAAATTGCAGTTCAAAATATTAGATTTATCTATATTAAATTTAAATCATTTAAATTGCTTTCTCTCTATATATTTTTTTAAGTATCACAATTTAATTAGACAAGTGAATCAGCATATAATTCTTAGCCTTATTAAATGAATTGATAAGCAACTAATTTAAATGTAAGATCTAGAAAAAAAGGTATATGAAGACAAAATGTAGAAAAATGGTTTATAATAAAAATTATTTTTTTTATTATAGTTAAATACAAGGTAAAATTGGAAATAATAATAAATCATAATAGTAATTTTTTTAAAAAATAATAATTTAATTATATTTTAAATTGATGGATATTTGTTTTTTGAAAAGTTAACAATAACAATAGCAAGCAATTTATTTTAACAAAACATCTTAGCTAAATACAAAATCAATTTTTGACATCACATATTAATTAAATTACAAATTGATGTATGAGATTATTGTTTGTCCTTACTCCTTTTGGATTAATAAATAAAGAAAAAATATATAAAATTAACCTTTATAATAGAGAATACTTTGATATTTTTTTATATTTAATTGATACATTCATACAAATATATATTTATATAAACTTACTTGTTACAAAATTGTTTGAAAAAGATAGATGCAAAACTAATTATATTAATAATAATAATAATAATTTAATTTTAAAATTACATTTTGATTAAATATCAAAAATTGATAGTTTAATATTCTCTAACAAATTAATAATATTTATAATAATATCAATAATAAACCATTTTTAAAAACAAAACAAAAAAATATTTATATATAAATATAAATATTATTAAATAGAAACTTACTCTATTTAAATAGTTTATTAGTAATTAATAAATATGTTATTTTGTATATTTATATCAAATTCTATCAAGTTGAGTGTAGTGGGAGTTGGACCATAAAATCTATTTTAAATGAAAAATAAATTGCACTTAGATTTATCTATATTAAATTTATATCATTTAAAACGATTTCTCCCAATGTTTTTCATTCAATTATTTTCAAATATCACAATTTAATTAAACAAAGTGAATTATCTATTTTTTAACTTCATGAAATGAATTGAAAAGCAATTATTTTAAATGCAAGATCTAGGAAGAAAGTTTTTAACTTCATGAAATGAATTGAAAAGAAATTATTTTAAATGCAAGGAAGAAAGTCATATTAAGAGACACTTTCCAAAATGTGTTTATAATAAAAAATAATATTTTGTTGTAGTTAAATATTATATAGAATTGGAAATAATAATAATAACAATTTATTTTTAAAATCATAATTTAATTATATTTAATAAAAATTAATACTTTTGTTGTAGTTAGATATTAAATAGAATTGGAAATAATAATAATAATAATTTATTTTTAAAATCATAATTTAATTATATTTAAATTGAGAGATAATTTTTTTTGAAAAGTTAAAAATAATAATAATAATTTATTTTAACATTACATCTAGATAAAAATTGATTTTTAACCGAGTCCAAATTGATATAGTAGATTATTGTGATAATTGCCAAAACTTTTGTCTTTTTATATTCTATATGAATTAACTAATATATTCATAAAAGATGTATATTGATATCTAAGTATTGTAACAAAAGAGATACTGTGTAAAATTATTAATAATAATGATAATGATGATGATAATGATAATTTATTTTTAAATATACATTTTAATTAAATATCAAAATGATAGTTTAAAATTCTGTTCAAATTAATAATATTAATAATAATTCATTTTTAAAACCAAAAGAAAATACAATTTACATATAAACAAAAATATTATTAAATACAAAAATACTATATTTAAATATTTTAATAGTAATTAATATGTTATTTTACATATTTATATCAAATTCTATCCAATTGAATTTTACACGTACAAGCTTAAAACATATTTTTAATATTAAAACATTATATTTCAAAATATTGTATTTATCTATATTAAATGACATATTTTTAATATTAAAACATTATGCTTCAAAATAGTGTATTTATCTATATTAAATTTCAAAATATTGTATTTATCTATATTACATGACATATTTTTAATATTAAAACATTATACTTCAAAATATTATATTTATCTATATTAAATTTAAATCATTTAAAGTGATTTTCCTATATATTTTTTATTTAATTATTTTTTATATTTTTTTAAATATCACAATTTAATTAGATAAAGTGAATCATCAACTAATTTTTATCCTAAATAATTGAATTAAAAAACAATTTATTTCAAATGTAAAATTAAAAAAAAAATCATATTAAAAATATGTAAAAAAAATGTTTATAATAAAGTTAATTTTTTGTTGTAACTTTGTAAAATTGAAAATAATAATAATAACGACAATTTAATTTTAAAATTATATTTTAAATTAATGAATAATTAATTTAAAAAAACTATCAATAATAAATTATTTTATCATAACAAATTACATTAAAAAAATTAATTTTTAACATTACATATTAATAAGATTCATATTAATAAAATTCCAAATTAATTATAAAATTATTGTGTATGTGCATTGCTAACATAACAGATTAGATAAAAAAATGATTTTTAACATCACATATTAATAAGATTCCAAATTAATGTATGAAATTATTGTGTCTGTCCATTACTCTATTTTGATATTTAAAATAGTATAAAATTAAGTTGTATAATTTAGAAGATTATTATTTTTTTTTATATTTTATATGAATTAATATATATATATATATATATATATATATATATATATAACAAATTTGCTTTTAATACAGTGTAAAATTAATAATAATGATAATAATAATTTATTTTTAAATTAAATCAAAATTTAAATTAATAATTTAAAATTTTCTTATAAATTAATAATGTTTCTTATAAATTAAAAATGTTTATAATAATATTAATAATAACCCATTTTCTTTAAGATGGGGTGATAGTGCGAGACACATGGCACTTGGAGGAGGCATGAAGAGGTCAGCATGGTGATTGTCATGTGACTGAAGCGTGGCATGCACTATTGCCACTCCCATGCATTTAACTCCCCCATACGATGTCCCAGGCACCATTAAGCCTGGTGCGCCTGACCTCCTCAAGCTGTACCATCCATGGCTCTTCTCATTGAACGTGCCATTACTCTGTGCATGCAACGTCACCTTCTTCTTCATCATCCGTGAAGCCATGCCTCATTCTGGCCTCCCTCCTTCGCTGCGCTCTCCTGCAACTGACTTTTTCTCCATCTCCTCCTCGACCATCTGGGATCTTTTCCTGCGCTCACCTTCTCCCCATGGACCGTCAGAATGCCAAGACAGAGAGGCTTGCTCTGGAAACCATTGCAGCCTCATTTGGTCCTCGCTCGGGTGCCTGCAACCTCCCCGGGCTCCTCCCCTGGGTTGTCCCCCTTGCACTCCTCACATTCCTCGTAGTCTGAACAAGCACCACTTGCGACCTCCTCTCGTCCTACTTCCCGGCTTGAGGGGTTGGCACTCTCTGATAGGTCGCTCGATTTTCCCTCAGAGCCCATCCTTGACAGAGCCTCCTCATCTTGGGCGCCTCCTACAATACCACAAAATTCACCAGCTAGCACACCGGCTCCACTAGAGGCCTCCTCCACTCGCCCACCCTTGCAAGCACCACCTCTTCTACAGGAACCTCATCCTGGGCCACACTCCTTTTCAGATTTAGTCCCAAACTCCCAATTGCAGGATAGCTTGGAAATTCTCTATACGCTGGTCTTCGAGCTTCGACAGGGCCTGGATGACCTTTAGTTTCGGTTGGAGCTACTGGACGAGAAGACCTTTGCGCTCCTTCAAATCCTCTCCACCTTCTAGGGGGCCTTCCACTTTACACCAGAAGCAGCGAGGATAGCGGAGCACACACATACAAGAGACTCAAGTGAAATGGGGCTTCCCACATGAGGTGGCGACTTTGGTTCCGTGGATGATGAATACACGCCCACCGAAGGAGAAACTCTCGTGGCGTATGTTGCAGCAGGACTGGGCTTGCATGCGCCCAGGGAAGTGGGAGGCACATGGCCCAACAACAGACTGGAAATGGGTGACTCGGACGCCAACACGCATGAGCAAATGGAATGGAGAGGGGCAGTTGTCGAAGAGGAGTTGTGGGACCTTGCAACCCACGCCACCTTTCCACCTAGCTAGCCAGCTTAAAATCCAATTGTATGACCAGCACATGGGTCTTTTGTGGCCTCATGAAGGCCAATATTAACGTTTTACTTATGACTTTAGTTTACTTTTTCCCTCCTTTTTTCAGGTTTTGTAAGATTGGTAGTCATTTTGATCCCAACACCGACTTGCTGAACTGGTTTCCACGTAGGACAATTCGGTTATTACAATATACTACACACTTTGTAACTCTGGTTTTTTGTAGGCTCCTTATATATAAATTCTTACTTATATAAAAAAAAAATAATAACCCATTTTTAAAACCTCGACTTAATTACATTTATGACATTCTAATGAATTACCTATTTCAAATTCTCATAAAAATTTTATATTATATTAAAAAACTATAAAATCAGTTTGTACGGTTCAGGAAGACTTTCGTCGTGTATGTCATATGACAATTGTAGCTACCTGCCTCCAGAAAATCCCACTCATTCAGGCTGCAGAGGTGGAAATCTGGAGATAAAGTTGGGATGATATCCGTAGTTGTGCATGTTTCGATGACATTATATAATACTAACCTATTCGCTGCCACCTATCGCGTGGAACGGGTCACGCTGGTTTTTTCTTTTTCACCAACTTACATTGAACTGCTTATAGGGACTTGTAACTAACATCACCTTACCATTTATCTTTCTGTATTTTTAAACTAAAATAGGAACGTTATATTGAAAATGACACTTATCTCTCACTAGTCCGAAAAATAAAATCAAGATGTAATTATTAAAACCTAAATCAATTTGAAGAGTCATTTTCTTTGGAATGTGTTTGAGCATAGAGATTATTGTTCAATTTGCTATCTTTGCCCATTCATAGGTTTCCAAATATTTTAAATTGAAGTTAGGAATAAGTAAAATTAAAATTATATGGAATGATATAAAAATAATTAAAATTATATGAAATGATATAAAAATATCTTAAAAAAACACATTTCAAATTTTAATTAATGTTTAATTTAAATTAAAAGAAAATCATATAAAAATATGAAAATCCAAATCAAAATATAATCATGAAAATCCTAAATAAATTAAGAAAATTCATATGTACATATAATTATTAGTTAAAAGTGATGTTGTTAATGTTCGATAAAATGACATCTATTTCCATTCCAACAGAAACATTATTATAATAACCATTATTAAATTAAATATTTAATGATTTATTTTTGGACAATTCATCTTCATTCAACTTGTTTTTAGTGTTTATTTAAGATTTAGTTTTAATGTTTTGTGGGGACAAGATTGTATTGTGTTGTTCGACTTTTCCTGTTTCTTTTATTGTTTTTAGTGTTTATTTAAGATTTAGTTTTAATGTTTTGTGGGGACAAGATTGTATTGTGTTGTTCGACTTTTCCTGTTTCTTTTATTAGATATGTTGTGTGAGTGTGTATGTGTGAAACAATAATTAAATATTCCTATATTATGATATATTCAAATAGATGCTATGATTACAAAATTTTGTTTTATATAGCATGTTCTTTAGGTTCAATAACACTCTATAGGTTCAATAGCCTATGATCCTTTCCATTCATGGTTGTAAGTGATTAAAGATATTTTCTAGAAAAATCAATGATATTGGTCAATATGAGCACTTTAGGCTTAATAACCTATGATCGTGGATGTTAGGGATATTTTCTAAAAATAAAATGGCATTCATCAATATGCATGTGGTCTTTTACTATAAAGTTTGATTACTTGTGGAAAAACACTTATGCATGTGGTCTTTACTATAAAGTTTGATTACTTATGAAACAAAACGTATATTGCTGGTAAGAAATCTTAGGTTTTAGATGGAATATGGGTTATATATAAAATCATGGTAAACCAAATTTGAAAAAATACAAAAATTCTAGCAACATACCCACTATCTCTTCAATCTCTCTTTGGAATATTCAACTCTTTAGCTTTAGAAATAAATTAGTATAGTTTTATAATTTACACTAAGATATTTATTTTTGTAAATGTAAACAAAATTGTTCTTGAATAAATTGCATTGAAATATAAAAACTGCCTCCAACTAAGGGAGGGACTCTAGCTTTCGCCCCCCGGTCAATACCCTTTGAATGCACCATTAGTTGATCCATTTAGGTGCATTAATGGGTGAATTTTTGCTCACCACCTATTTAATTAATTCAAAATTCCAAGTATTTCCAATGTTTCAATCAAATTTTATAGTAACTTTATTTGTTCTCGAAAATAAATTTATTTCCTTATTTTTAAAATTTCACAAATATAATTTTGGATTGGTTCAAACCTATTTGAGTTGACTTTATTACCATGGTGTGTGTTATTATTTTTACTAAATTGTCAGAAATAAAAAAATTATTAAAAAAAAAATTATTTTAATGACTATTTTGCATTGCAATTAGTCAGACCCTGACAATAATTGCAGTTAGTGAGGATGTCTCTAATAATGTTGCATTGTAGTTGATGCTTTGTGCCCTAAATTCATCTGCAGTCTATGTAGCTTGTCATTGATGGCCTGGAGATACAATCGATGGTTGGGCTCTAATAATGTTGCATTGCAATCGATGCTTTGTCCATTAAATTCCTTTGCAAACTATGCAACTTGTCATTGATGGTCTCGAGCTACAATCGATGGTTGATTATGGCCATCTGCATACCCTTACACATAAATTAGAAATCATATTTCGACATGATGATACTCATGACAATTATTGTTCCTTCCATGGGTTATATACATCCTTCCCATTTACCTTTCTCTGAGCTCGACAAATTTGTAATCTGTGACAATTTCTCCATTGTTGGAATGAATTTCAGTCTCATTGGGAACTCAGTTAGTTTTTACCAGGTGATATTCATACACTTCCTTTCTCTGCTTTGCAAATAAATACATTTCCTTTCTCTTCTTTTATGTCCATTTGTATATAGATAAACAAATTGCTTTTTGTCATAGTTACATAAAAGTGTTAATTTTTTTTAAATAGAACCTAATACATGTTAAAAATATCACATATTAAAAAAGTGCAGAAAGTATGGAAAATTGCAGTAACCTATATGATTCAAATTGAAAAATCTTATGCAAATTCTTGAAATTTACTATTCAACATACATTAAACAAGAAATCAAATGAAGAAATGACAAAGAAAATCAAGCAACCAAGGAAGAAAATCAATGTCGGAGATTAAGTCATTAATATGATCCTAGAATCTTTTGTAACATTCAGAATATTGGTAGTGCATATTTGCGGTCTTCCTTGCAGTAAATGTTATAACTTTAACTACTAGAACTATGTATCATTTTTTTGTAAACAATTAGGGCCCTTAGATAAGCATGCTTCCTGTTGGTGGAGTTTTTTTAATGGTTCGGTACTATTTCGTACAGTATCTTGCTGAGATTGAATTTTATTCTATAAATATCCGAAAATTTTTATGAGGTTCACTTTAGTGCAATTTTGAGCATGATAGTTAGATTTTCTTGTTTTGAACGTAATGCCTAGTTTTTTTAAGATTTAGTTTCTTCCTTTACATCACATCAAGATGATAATTATTTTAGATTAAAAAATGATGAAATAAAGAAAAAATGGCTTAACTACTATAGGTTAACAAAGATTCAAACTCACTTTGAGTTAACAAAAATAGGTGTCTAGGTCTGTGTAAAAAGAATTTTATGCCAAGAAAATCCTTCCAAGACCCGTATTTTCATGATGAGAGATTGTCTTCTGCAAACATCCTCATATTTGTCACTACTAAACTTCTTTCCCCTCAGAAAGAGAATCTTCATAACCAAATTTAGGTAAGATAATTCTACTTTAATCTCATGTATCTTTTACGAAGAGAGAATCCATTTTGAAGGCTGCTAAAAGGAGATGAAAATCCACAAAAGAAAATCATGTATTGACAATACCAATCTTCTGAAATTTTGGAAAGAAAGTAAGGAATTCATGTGTCCACTAGCACCGAAGATTAGTATCACCGCAAAGGTATCATTTTCTATTCCCCTTATCTCCATAGTGACCAAATTTAATCTCAATTTTCCTACTGGGATGGAGACCGTAATTTCACTGGATTGTTTTATTCTCTTCCTTGGCAATGAAATTAAATGTTCAATGTTTGGAGTGAATGGATAAAATTGATTCAAATAGGGTTATTTGGCACCAAATGTATAAAAAATGCAATAATCTCTACAGAATTCAGTGTTGTGTATTCTTTTTGAATTCATTTATTCAAATAAAGAAAACTCTAGACCAAACAATTTGAATTATTATGCATGAAGATGACACATTTTCATTTATGCAATAGTGAGACACTTGTGATTTGACTTCAATTACTGGTTCAGTGGCTCTACTCGCCTTCTTGTCTAACGTGAGTAATCTGTTGGCATTGAGCTATGAAAGCCTACAAGATGATATAGATGTGCTTACTATTGATCCTCGCATCCACACCCTACTTTCCATACAGGAAGGATTGATGAATGGTTGTTATCAGACTAATCAGTAAGTGAAAATAGAAACAGATCTCCCTAGTTTCACCATGAAACTGGAACAAAACAAGAAAAAATATAAAACTTTCCCTAAGTTTCAATTATCAAGCATACTAACTAGCAATAGATAAATGACATACCTTTTAAATGTCGTTTGTCCTCGCTAGTGTCATATTCACTCCATTCCAAGGCTTATGGGTTGTTGAACCCGTAAAAAATCCACAAGATAATGAAGTTAAATAAAAAATGTATAATCAACAAAACCTATGTATGTGATCAAGGAGTCATACAATAAAATAAGACCAATTTTATGGGAAAGAAATATATCGCTGTATTAAATAATGTGGAAGAAATATACAACTAGATGCCTTGATGTTGTCAGGTTCCTTCCAACAGTTCCTTGCTTCCCACACACTTCTTCTCCATGGATTTTGATATCAACAATATATATTGACAAATAAAAACTCAAATCCAACATACCAGCTCCAAAAACTCCAAGCTACAAAACTCAAGAATTTTCCAACTTTTCCAATCTACAAGCTCTAGCCAACTCAATCCAACTTTCCCCATGATAAATGATCTCCTTTTGGAGGACGAAAAGGATAGGATGAGGAGGTTAGGATTATCCCAAGATATCAGGTATGTGACTTATATCCAAACCGATCAGAGGCCAACTCACCCTCGAAGATTCTCTTCTAGAAGAATCTAGAATATGCTCTTTTTTCTTCGTACAAAAATATTCGCACCCTTAAAACTGATCAAACTATGATGATGTCGCATGCCACTGTGGTGCAACCCGCGATGATCCTATATGGTCGCACCCTTAACACTAAGAAAGGTGTGATGATCCATTTTTCTAAGGTTTTTGACAAAGGAAAAGTATAATTTCATCTCTCTAGGAAAATTCATCTTCATCTTTCATCAGGGATTAAGGCCATTGATCCTTTTAAAGACAAAGGATAGGTTTACACCATTAAAGGTCATAAGCGTGATGAAAATAATTTGTAACAGTGAGCCCCCCAAAGTATGAAGTTAGAATAGAGTGATAGCTGAAATACTTTATCGAGTGTGTGTAGAGAATAAGGAACATGTCAGTCAGAAACTTGCCAACAAACAAGGAAATAAAGTACAATAATATATCATTAATGAGGTAGGCATCCCCATACTCAGAATACAAATGACTCAAAGCATAAATGCCAACATGCAAATATTTATGTCATGTAATACAGGTCATGGCCACCAAACATACACTATGGATCCATGCCAATATGACTCAAATTTGAACATAGCCACCAAAAATACACTGTGGATCTATGTGTTAAAGAATCAAATTTGAACATAACCACGAGACATACATTGTGTATCTATCCAACAATACAATCTGAATATACTCCAATGCAACCGCAATCTATCAAAAAAGATCCGGGGTATTCATATCCACCACTTTATAGTACGAATCTAACCATGCAGATACATGTGTTGAACTCGAACATGGTAGAAACCACTTGATTACTGGTCATTAATGTATATCGTTAACAAGTGCAAGAGAAATCACCATTAATGTCAATGATTCCCAAGGTACACCAGTACAATCCAACGAGTGTGAATTAATGAGTTGAAGTCGAACACTCAATGGGATCTCCCAATCAGGGGCCAATAATTAAAACCCACTATCGAAAGAGAGGAAACCTGTCATTAAGGCATGCAAGTTCCAAGGTACCAATTAGTTTCTAAGTCTAATTCCTGGATAATGATTTGAAGTCGACAGGAAAAGACTTGTCACGGGAGGGCCTTAATGTATCCCCCATCAATGACACGAAATGGGTACCAAGATTTTAAGTAGGTCAGAGTAACCAGTGATTCAGGAATGACTCAGGGATGGCTGACGCAATAAAAGGATTAAGGACTATAGAAATGGAAGATGCAATAGAAGGATTTTCGGGTTGAACTTCGCTTTGAACATATTGACGACATGAAAACTGTCTTGGAACCACTGACTCAACAAGGATCACAGACAAATTGTAATCTTATAAAGGAGTATCATCAAGAGACAAGTGGATTTTCCAACCTAGACACATAGTGAGTGAAAGGGTATCATGTTCAAAAGAGATTCTTCCATAGAATACAGGTTTAGATACATTTATTTCCCAATTTTCCTCCACCATTTCTGGCTAGTACCTCTTTATTTTTACACAAGCTTGAGGAGGATAACATATTCCTGAACTATAATCTCATCCTTCGTATGAGTCCCTCGATTATATTTAGCGAACCCTAGGAAGGAGTGGTTCGGTCCCATATGGGCCTTTCGATGTTTGTTTTACGAGTCCAAAGAAAGTAAACTCAGGAGTTTTTCATGTTTAGAGAGTCTGAAAAGCATCTAAACAAAACTCCATAAGGTCTTTTTTGTAAGTTAGTCTGATGAGACCGAAAAAGAGATAAACTACCGCTTGACATACATTTTCTTCAAATACTTTAATGAGCGTGAAAAGAACAAGATCGCTCGACAATCATTTCATGTTTAGAGAGTCTGAAAAGAGCTTAAAGGAAACTCCAAGGGGTTCCTTTTTCATATAACCTTTACGAGTCCAAAAAATTGATAAAAGTTTAATCGGTAATATTCTCATTGATTTACGAGCATGAGAAAGAAAAAAGACTAAGCTTGGGATTGTTTTCATTTTTACGCAAGATTAAAAAATATATATATATGTTTGGGATAGATTTTATTTTTACACAATCTTAAAACTAAACAAAATTGTCCTTGGACCTGGTTTCATTTTTACACAAGCGTGAACCAGAGGAAACTATTCTTGAGGTAGGTGGTTTCATTTTTACACAAGCTTGAACCAGAGAAAACTATGCTTGCAACTTCCCAATGCATGGTTCACAGATTCCCATTGTTGGTAGTTAGCCCCCAACTTAAGAAGCTAGTGGCTTAACTTCAGCATGAAGTCCATAAGATATAAGCATTTCCCCCCAAACTTTGTTTCATCCAACTGCAAAGTCCGATGAAATGAAGCTTCAAATACTAGACAAAGGACGTGAATCAAACAGAGAGGGGGAACAATATGTTTTATTTTTTAATGAGCTTGACACAGGAATAAGAACTATGCTCGATAATCCAGGTTCAATCCCCATACCTATGTTTCATTTTTTAATTATCTTGACATAGAAACAAGAACTATGCTCGTAACCTTTGTTTCATTTTTTAACGAGGTTTCTATAGAGACATAAAACTGTCCTCACAGTTGGTTTCATTTTTTAACGAGCTTGAAATCAGAAAACCATGCTCAAAGATGGTTTCATTTTTTAATGAGATTGAAATAAGAAAACCATGCTCAAATTAATCTTCTTGATCATGGATTCCAAGAGGACAATGCTTTGGAAGAACACTATGTCAAGGTTCAAAAATCGGTCATGGATTCTAAGAGATCTTCACTGGATGGAATAACAACGCTATGGAAAGACACCATGTCGAGGGTCATGACAGGAGTAAAGAGATCATTCTCTAAAGACCCTATCGAAGATGTCAACATGTCAACTATTGGATCCAAGTCATAATAAACTGAGCTTACAGTGAGAGTCTCATCTACATCAACAAATAAAGGCATGGGAGACAATGCCACATATTTGACCTATGGTAGGGGAGATACCCTCTGCATATAAGAACCATTTAGGTATATCATCCAATCAGGGCCAACAAACGAAAGTTGATCAATAGTCACAATTATTCCATCGTGAGGGAAATATATCACACGAAAAGGAGTGGACACAATAGATTTCATGGCATAAACATAATCTCTCCCAAGGAGTAAATCGAAATCCAAGGGGTCTTGGACGACCATGACATCAATGAAGACAATTTTCCCTCCCAAAATTACTAGAAACTAAGAAAGGATCCCTAAAGGGTGATTGGTTCTTCTGTTAAAATCTAATAGATTCTACGTAACCAGTACAAGCTGAGGGTAACCCAAATCTTGCCAAGCAATAGAGGAAAAAATACTAACAAACACACCTTCCTATATAAACGTTTGAGGAACATCCCAACCAAAAACCTGTACGATAATATTGAAAGGAATGTGAGAGGGAAGACAAGGTCCAGTTAGCGCACCCCAATCAAAAAGGATAGCTTCATTACTTGGAGGCGGTTCTGTTAGTATCTACTTTTGTCTTGGTTTAAGTAAGAAACCCCTATCCTAAAACCCTCCTTATCCATCCCTCATTTTCCGTTTTCAACTTTTTTCATTTTTTAAGATTTTTTTTATATTTCATGGTTTGCATTAATTTTTGATGATTTATTTGAGTTTTGGTTATGAAAAACATTGTTTAAACTAGAAGTGTCTCCTTTATGCCGTTGGAATTTCAAATTTTAATTGTCAAAATGCGCTACGGGAATAAACCTATTCTCGTAGCGCCAAATAATCATGCCAAATTGTGCGCCTGCTATCCCGATTTAGTTATGATAACAAGATCATGAGCTAAGAGTTTGTGTGTTCCCACGAGAATTTGGTAATCATCTCTAAATCCAACATGTTCAGAACATAATCGCTATACACATGCGCAGAGTTCATTTCAAGATCCTCTGTTATTTAATGATTATTATGTGATCAGTTCAAGTTGTTTTAAGTTTGACCCTGCAGGAAGAAATACATGCATCGATTCAAAGAATCAGGCATATCAACAATTGTAGGAAGGAAATTCAGAACTCGAGGGTGTTAGTTGCATATTTGAGTTGAAATGGCACCAAAGCATTGCAGACAAGTGGCCAGAATCGAACTAGAAGGTGTTGAACTCCTTGAAGCCTACCCTCAAATGGCTCAAAGATTCAGAGATGCTAGGTGGTTTGATTTCCTCACTACATTTCAAGGATATGACGAACGGGTTTCCATGGAATTTGCTTTGAATTTCGATGGTCATGAAGTTGAAATCGGCAAAATGTTGATGCTGGTGACATAGAAGACTATAGCCAAGGCTTGCAGGCTCGTGGTTGGAGGGGAAAGATGGTGGAAGAAGGAACACGTGGTCACTGAGTTTTTGAATCAATTCCTCCTTCCAGAGAAGCAGAATCCAGATTGGAGAAGGGGAATTCCTCGCAGCTGGGTCCGACCCGAATGGCACACTGCCCTCGTGGTGATTCACAGATACATCACCTGCGAAGGGAGGTTTTCTTTGATCTATATTTATCATATCAGAATATTGATGCATCTAAACGGTGACTACCATTTAAACCTTCCTTATTTCTTGCTTAAAAGTTTGACAAAAATGTCCAATAAAGTACAATCTATTTCCACTAATGCCAAAGGCAGTTTGTTCCATCAAGTCCTGATTAAAACCCTAGTCATGTCTGCCCTAAATGAACTACAAAAGCCTTGGAATTGCTCACGAAATCCTTAAAACCTATTGTTAAATCAAATAAGTCAAAAAAGGGCAGAGGGAGGAAAACTGTTAAACAGGGTCGAGATGTTGCTGATGAAAACCCTGTAAAAGATGAATCTTCTGATAGCAAGGTAACTAAAAAGAGCAGGAGTAAAAGACCTAGATGGGAGCCCAAACATGAGGTGCTTCCTGAGGAAGATGTCAAAGAAGAGACAGAGTCAGAAAATGATTCATTTTCTCAAACTGCAGTCAAGACTGAAATGCCATCCACCAACAAAAAGAACGTTGTAGTCAAAGGGAAAAGGAAAAAGGGTGCGTGTGTATCACAAAGACCTCGGAGAAATTCAACCAGAGATACTAATAATTATTGGCTGAACTCAAAAGCAATGTTCAATCCTGCCATTAAAGAAGAGAATATTGTAATCATAGATGATGATTCTGAGGAGGTTGAAATAAGCACCAAGAAAAAAGCAAAGAGGACTCCTTTTCCCAAGAAATCTGTTAGCAAATGAAAGGGAAAACTATCACCACCTGCAGGCCCTGTAATGAGAGTCTCAAGTAGATTAGCTAAGGCTAAAAAGATGGCTAAAGGCATCAGTGAATTTCATGAAGAAACAAAGGATTACATGGAAGATTCAGATTACCTACCAGATGTACCTGGAGCTATGGATTCATCAAGTTCTGAAGAAGAACGTAGCTCAAGATTGATTTAAAAATATCAAGTTAAGGCCAAAGAACCCATTGTTACTTTAAATTTGAATGAAACTACACCCTCTAAAGATTTTTCAGGATTCAGGGTCGAGATAAGATATGATAAGGAAAAGATTAAAGAATTTCAAAAAACCATAAAACAGTTAAAGAAGGAAAAGATGCAAGTAGAACAGTGGAATGCTCGCTAGCAGGAAAGAATTCAAAGTCTTAAAAATAAGAAGAAGGAGCAAAGGGCGCTGCTTAAGGAACTCAGGGAAATCAATTTTAGGCTTTACTCACACAATGTTGTTTTAACCACAAAGCTCAAGAAGAAAAATGCCAAAGCCTTTGCTGCAATATTATCTCAAAGGTAACATCAAGATTGGTTACATTTTTTGTTTAAAGGTGCTCCAGGAGATATGGAAAATAATACTCGTTTTGATCAAGGAGATGCTAAGATATCGATCTTCTTTACAGAGTCAAACAAAATCTCTATTTTGTAGAGTATTGCTGGCAATGTTTGTTATATTAAGTCGTTGAGTTGTGGACTATTTTGGAAATAGTAGCTCATTTTTGAGTGACATAATTTAGGATCTGTATACTCTTGGATTATAGTCATTTAAAGCTGTCCTAGATAATAGGATCTGGTAGTTTCATAATTGTTTTAAATAGACATAAGACATACCTTATGGAGGTCGGAAATTTGGAGATCTATAGAGACTTCTTTTATGGAGATTATTGTAAAGGCATGTATGTTCAATTGACACTTAATAGCAAAGGCATATGGATGGTTAGACCTTCTCTTTTCTACTCTGTTATTTCATTTTCATGCTTGAATTTATTATTTAAATTGCAATGCTTTTGGTTCTTGAATGTTAATTTATACAGTGAAGATTTTGCTGTAGAGATAATTTTCAAGTAATGATTTCAAGCTGATACCCCTGTTTCTTTATGATATATTGAAACCAAACTTTGTGAAATTGACAAATTGAATATTTCACTTTATTTTCTTGAATTGGTTTACTCCATCTATGTATCTACCTATTATTCATCCAGTGGGATATGCAATGTTTTAATCTTGATTTTCATGCCATGCTGTAATTTTGACCCAACTTTCAACCATTAAACCAAAACCAAATCATAAAACCCTCAAAAATACTTTGCAATAAATTCAATGATGCCCTAGATTTCCCTTACTAGTCGAGTGCAACTTTAGGGACTAACAGGTTCCACGGGAGAAGGAAGAATACCCCCGAGCACGGTAGATTCTATATAAATGAGAAAAACATGGGCAGTATCGGGTTTACTCTCTAGTGGGAGACTAGGATTGACTGATGATGAGATCATATCGACCACTTAAGTTACATTCTCCAAGGGGAGAATCGGGTCAATAGGTGGAAACGGGTCGACCGCTTGGGTTTCACTCTCTAATGAGGGAGTGGGATCGACCGAGGATGTGATCGGATCGACCACTTTGTCAACTGGTTCAACTAAGTAGGTGACCATATTGACTATCTCATCAACTAGACTGACCGATGAAGGGACCAGATTGATCATTATATCAAATACATGTGGGTTGAGAGTAAGGCTGTGATAAGCAACCAGAAATTGAGGTTGGGAAACATACATGTCTTCTAGTAATTTCAAGGCTTCGTCCATACAAGGGAAAAGGTGAGTTTGATGACTGTTGGCCCGCCCTTGACTAAGTTTTGGGAGTTTCTTGGTCATGTTGACCTATTTTGGGACTTCGACAACCTATCAAAGGAGGAGCACAAGACGAAGCGGAGATCACGGGATCTCAACCCCCTTTTGGGAATATGTAATGGGAAAGGGATGTCGTCCCATGGGTTTACCCATGTTTAGGCCTATTTTTTATATAAATAGATGCCTGGGATAGGAAGAGGAGGAGAGGAGACAAATAAAAGGATAAGTGCTAGATCTAAGTGATATGAATGTATGCCAAGTGCAAGTAGGTTTTTTGATGCTTTGTGCATGATTGTAAGAGACTTGCAGAGCTGAGTGCAAGTAGTTGTGACAGATTGTGAAAGGCTTAGTGTTGTAACGCGAGGAAGAAGGGTCTAGCAAGCTACACAGATCTTATGTCCTATGCGGAGTAAGGATCAGAGGCTATGTGTTGTAACATATTGTCTAAAGGCAATAAAGAAGAAGAGTTGGTGGACGTAGCCCCAGGATGGCGGTGAACCACATAAACACTGTGTTATCTTGTTTGGTGCTTGCATGAATGTCTTTATGTCTTCTTTGTTTAGTTCTTTGAGATGATTAGATAGATATACTTATTATTAGTGCTAATTATGTATAGAATGTTAGATCTAACGTACGTGAATATGCTAAGTGCTTGATCAGTTACATCTGACCAATTTTACTTATGCTAAGTGCTTGTATATGGTAGATTACTGTGAATGTAATAAGAAGGTAGAAAGAGATACGACTGTGCTTGTATATGGTAGATTACAAAAACGATATCATAGTTTGCATAAATCTAACAAGAAGGTAGAAAGAGATACGACTGTGTGAGTCTAATTCTTGTAAAATACATGGAACAGTTTAAATCCTTGCGAGTTCAACCCCAACCATGACAAGATATCCAAGTGCAGGTAAGTAACAGGCCCGACCTTTAATGAATTTTGGGAATCATAATGTTTAACCAAGAAAGGATCTATAATGGGTTAAGAATTTAACCAACACCCTATACCTTTGTTGAATGCCCATTGGAGTTTAGCAGTGATAGAGAAATTGTTTCCTCTCAACAGAGGTACCCTATTTTTCTCGGCATATATAATCTCATCCGAAGAGGATTATTGCCTTTCAACAAATGAGGGTATTTTGTATCATAAATTTACAGAGTAAGTATTAATTTATAGAATGCAAGTTAAGTATGGTTGTGGTCGAACGAAAGTTTGGGTATGGAACTAATTGACAAGTCTTAATCAAAGCTTTCGATTAGATCTCAATATGATAGTATTTCTCCTTAAACGGTAAGTTATTTCTTATACAGTAAGATACCTTTAAAAATGTGGGGTTATGATAGACCCAAAACCAAACCAAATATTAAAATGGTTTAGGGTTTTTCGACCACTTGTGAACTGGGAGGAACCCGAAGGGTTACGATTTGAAAGACCGACAGTTTTTTTTAAAGGAAATCACAGAAACTGAACCCGGTGAACCCAGTGTTGAATTGTATAGAGAACCATTCAAACACAATATCATTATAACAGAATGGAGACATGGAAAAAACAATATCGTTATAACAAAATGAAGACATGGAAATATAGTATCATTATAACGAAATGAAGGCATGGAAACACAGTATCATTATAACGAAATGGAACATCGAAACAAAATATCGTTATAACAGAACGGGACACGGAAACACAATATTGTTGTAAAGGAAATGGGACATGGGAACACTTATTCTGAGCTCGACCAACACGGTAAAATATTGCATACTTATGGAAATACATTATACAGAGCTTGGCCAACACATTAAAATATTGTATACCCATGGAATATATTTTATATAGAGCTCGGCTGTAATAAACCTCAAATTCATCATAATTTTTTTTTTTTTCTAGGGACATTATCCTTTAAATTTTCATAAGGTGGGTGATTACATCTCCTTTGGCTTGGAGTGACACTTGAACATATTACTTTATCACAACGAGAAGTTTCAATGACAAAAAGGGGCCTTTTCCTAAACCCCTATATCATACTATGTAAATGTTGATACTTAAATTTATTTGCCCATACACAAAGATTGTATTTCCACTCTCCTAATTAAGGTAGTCAGGCTGGAGTGGACCTTGCACGCACCGTATTATAATTCTGACATTAATTACCTATACTCTTACTTAGCTGAGTTGACATTAGGATTAAGGGCGTACCCGAATGACTATGGTTATTAAAGGTGAAACTAAGGGTGGGTAACCACGCACTTCTCTCTGATGTTACATTTTGGTTACGATACTGCTGGGGTCTTCCACCATAATGAACAGTTCCCCACTTGCCCCCCTTAGATCACTGCGTAACTAACTAACTACCCTCCTTGTTCGGTTGGTGTAACGAGAGGAGCACTTCAAAGAGTTGAGGTGTAACGACCGATCGTGTACACTGGATAGTCATGGTTATACTATTGTTTAAACTACGTATCTTCTATATTTAAGGAAGGAAGGTGCGTCTGTCAGGGGAAGTTAAGACTCTGACCTAGAATTTAATTGGCCTCAGTCCCGATGACTTGTCCCCTGTTCTTCCCAATCCTGATGTGCCATCCAAGCCCTAGCACATGGCTTGTACATCCGAATGGTTAAGGGTGGTGATCGTCCATCTAGGGTTTTGGTAGTCTCATTTCATTCTTGTGTTTTCGTAGAGGAGGTTCTGTACTGAGCATTGTTGCACAGGAAAGGGTTGTCTCCTCTGCGATCTTCGTTGATGAAGTCAACAACAACTACCGTCTACCTAGTAAGACCCTATGGAACTATCGAACCTCAATTTTAAACAAGGAAACACAAGGTTCATGAGTGTGTTAAAGAGAATTTTTACTTTTTGTAATAGGAGTAAGAGTTTATGTGATCTCTCCCGTCATTCCAACATAGACTGGGGTAGAGGTTAACACCGAGGGTCCTTTCTTTATACCACCGTGGCCAAGTGTCGTTTGTGTCCTGTGGATTTCTTCCGACTCTTTTACTTAACTCTGAGAATGACAACTATTTTGGAGGTAAACTGGTGTAGCACCGAAAGGGTTTATCCATTCGTCGCAGAGATACATAAGGGTCTATTGTTCTGTCCTCCTTTGTGTTTGATGCATTCTATTTGTAGTGTAGTGATGGCATGTTGGTAAATTATTTCTAGAATACTTCCTGGCAAGTTGATTGTTCATATCTCTCTCTCTCTCTCTCTCTCTCTCTCTCTCTCTCTATATATATATATATATATATATATAATGCCGTTTCTCATATTCTTTATATATGTTCGTGCAAAGTTCTGTTGATGTAAGATTGATCTTCTTGAATTCGCAATATTACTTCCTCTGTTAACTCGTTTTATTTAAATCTTTGCGTGAAAAAGGGGCATCGTTGTATTAATGGTGGGACTTTGTTTTGTTACGAGGTACCCACCAGAAGTTCCAGGCATCACTTTCCCGGGCCAGGGTCACGATTACAAACCAGGCAGGACCACTGGAGGTCATGGCATTTTTAAGTTAAGTAGTCTGGCATCCTTGTGGACCTCAACTATTCGATTTTATGATTTGAAGTTTAATATTTTGCTAACACTTTCAGGTGATGGCCGAGTGCAGGGATGTTTGCTCCTCGGTTCAGGTACCAACTTCTGTTCAACATGGAAAAGGTACTCGGGTTCCATACAAATGGATCTCAAATCGCTCCTTGAAAATAATAAGTATGGAAGTCTCGATTATGTTCGTAGTGTTTCTGCTGTGATGACTATTTTGGGAAAAACTTATCTATGACGCTTTGTATATTACCCCTGTGATTCATTGTACTCAGAACAAATTACTAGACGCATTAGCCATTATTGTTGGATCTTGTTGATGATAGTCTGTGTAGTATTTTGTTACCGAAAACTATCTAATTGGACTTTGCTTGGAAAACTTTCTAACAAAATATAAAGCAGTTTGTTTTCTAGTTATTCTATAATGGAATCGCTCCCCTATGTTTCAACCCCTTGATTGAAATTTACAGAATGGGAATAAAAGCATATTTTAGTATTGTTCGCTCATTGTTAAATATTCGATTCTGTTTCAAGTTTGAACTTATGTGAGCATGTAATGGTTTTGTTCGTGCACTGACACATGTTTCGACTCTGCTCAGTTTGAATCATAGAAATACACGAATATTGCTCTGTTTGTGCATTGTTACCTAATCGACTATGTGTTTCTCTTCTAATGGTTGGAATAAACTTATGCATATATATGTTCGCTCTATTCATTCATTGATGTGTATATCTGATTCTGATTAAGATTTTGAAACCTATATATATGTATTCGCTCTGTTCGTGTATATATGAATCTGTTTTAAGGTTTGGAAACACACACACACACACACACACACACACACACACGCATATATATATATAGATAATCGCCCTGTTCGTTCACTAATATACATACTCGATTCTGTTTAAAATTTTTGAAACATATATATATACTTATATACACTTTGTTTGTTCATTGATATTCATACCCGACTCTGTTTAAAGTTTGGAATCGTATGTACGCATATAATACTTCTTTTCGTTCACTATTAGGTATTTGATTATATATATATTTTATGAAATCAAAATGACATTCCAGAAAATAATTCTACAATTAGATTCTACCACTATTTACTGAATTCTCAAATAGCCATTGTCTAGGTTATGGCATGAATACCATCGTTAAGGATCCCATTAAAACAACAACCAATTTGTCCAACAGAGGTATAATATCGAATTATTTAGGTACAGGAAAAGACTTACAACATTTATACGATCATTAACACAAAAAGAAAACCATAACTCTTTTCTATATAACTATAACTATAACATGAACAATATATCTAACAAACAAATCATTTAGACAGATGGAGTTTAGAGTAACATATCTGAACTATCTTGCGGAGAAAACAAAGGGAACAACCACGTTCCTCCCAACTGTAGAACCGTGCAGCCACAATTTCTTGCTCGATTCACCCCCTAGCCTGACCATGAGTCCATAAGGATGAACTTGGCAATCCCTCTGCAACACAGTCCTTCAATTTAGTCCCTTTTTCCTTGCCTCACACCTTTCCAGTGTTCATAACAACAAGTGAAAAAATAAAATAAAACTACTCCAACGTACTTAGCAACATCCTTCCTCCTCACATATGCTTATTTGTAACTTGCCTAGGTCTTTTCCCTTCCTTTGGATTTTCACATCTTCCTAAATCCCTGATTTTCAAGGGTTACCAATGGCGAGATCAATATTTTTCCACTTGTAAAAATCATCCCAGGGGTAGTTCCAACATGTTCCCCACTCATGGAGTCATGGTCAGCTACTTGTAACATGGTTGTTCCATTTGTCTTCCTGCAATCAATATAAAATATTATGTTTTTTTAACAAGTGTCATTGTCCAATATCTAGTTGGGACAAATCAGATCTCTGCCCAACAGTCAAAATCATTTATTACAATTATAAAATTCAAAATTTGGAATTGCCATAAATGGAAAAAATTTTCTAATTTCAAATTTACTAAAAACGGAAATAAATTTCCAGCAATTTAAATTCAATTTTTTTTTTATTTTCTTTATTTTTGGGGATGTCACATAGGCCATCATAGTAAAAAATTGCATGAGAAATGCGTAATATAAATCAATATTTGGGACAGAGATCTCTCGTAGCATAAGGATCGCGTTCACAAAAAACCTCTTGGTTAAACAGAATTGAATAGAGGAAAGTCTTCCTTCAAAACACAAATGAAAAACCCTATTGAATCGACAAGTATGGGAATATGATACACATAGGGAGGGATATTATCATGCATAAGCCGAGGGTAAGTTTTGAAAACCAACGACCTCCACGTTGCAAAGGAAACCAACTAAGTGCCTTGCTACTAGCTCTACCCAGACAATCGAGAGGGTTATCGAAGACAATGGCCATCTTTTCCTAGAGAATTTAACCTAACACCCTGCGACTACCATGCTACCATAGTTGCATAAACCTACCATCACGGAGTAAAACACAGAGAAGTAAATTGTATGTAATGAATTCTAAAGGGTAATGGCACCGCGTGCCTCACGATAGTGGTGGGGGATGGAAGGTACGCCACCATCTCGTTTCCATGTGAAGTTAGTCAAGGTGGCAAGCCCGTAGTGGCTCTTCCATGCATAATGTTAGAACCTGGAAAACCAAGGTGACCTAACACCTTTAATGGCTACGACCAATTTAATGCCCAAGGCTAGGTTCGACTATGCGGTGGACGGTTCTTTAATGCTTCTCATTTTTTGTACAGGCCAGAAGTTATGGTTAATGCAGACTAGTGTTACATGCAAATAGGGTTCCAACTGTAATTTATAGTCTAAGTTTATTTCAAAATGTTATAACCACTAAGGAAGTTCAGACTTAGTGGTTAGGACCTAGGTCCATTCTCAAATGTGCGTTAGTGTTCAAGTTTGAATTACATAAAGTATATTTAGAGTATGGTGTATAGATTTTTAATTTATAAGTTCCTTGTGATATGTTTTAGAAATATAGCTAGGACTTGTATGAGTGAATTACACAGGTTAGGCCTAGGCTATGGACAATTACAATGATAATGCTAGTAGCAATGCCTAGTGGGAACCGGTGTATAGATCTTAAGATCTCTTGCAAACCTTTTAGAAGGAGTTATGACAATGGCATACTTTCCATATATAGATATATATTGATTGGTTAAGATTTAATTATTCAATGTGTCACGACATTTTTCGTGCATTTTAGACGATAATGTTTTCCTTTTAAAAAAAAATATTGTGAAACTTGTGGTACATTACATTGCGTTATCCATCTGATGGGTTCCCTCACAAGACAAAGGGACCCATCATCAGTTTATATACATGCCAAAATTTTATTACTATCACAAGCAATAAAACATAAGTAAATTTTCCATTTGAGTACAGTAACCTTGATATCATGTAGGTTATAAGAATTACAGAGTAAAAGGGATACCAACAGAAATAAGAGTAGAGTTATAATAACCAGTGAATATTACTTTGGAGAAGAGTAATTAAAATCCTTAGAGAGGGACAAAGTGACTTTGAAAACAACTACTTTAAATAGAGCTACCTTATGTATAGACAAGAATAATACTTACAATAAATGAAAAAGTAAGTATGAAATCAGGAAAGAGATTTTATCATTTTCAAATTGGACAATTTATACAAGTTATATAATTAAAACCCTTAAATCGGAAATACCACAAGCAGTGATTGGGAGGCGATACGGGTATGTTAAGAGTTCAATAAGGAACCAAATATTTATTAAAAATAAAAAACTAAACTAATTCTTGATTTAAACAAACAAGAGAATCTTGTAGGTTTCAAATAGAGTTGTCGAAGGCACATGAGATCCTCGAAACTTTGTATGGTCTGAATCCTAATCGTCGATCTAATATTCAAGAGCACTGGTCATGGGTGTATAATGAAGATAGGGCACGATATTCCTCGACAAATTTATATGTTAACCAGTAACTTTGTATAAAGAGGCGTCATATCACTTTCAACGATTAAGGGATTTAATCTTGCCCTATAATTACATAGTACATTTATATAATCTTCAAATAGAGTAAATAAGCAAATCCTCTAACAAATCTTTAAGTGTATGAAGATTCAAAAAACATGGCCGAAGTTAAGAACAAAATAAATTTTTACCTGGCCATGACCTGACTTAGGGTTACGGGTTAAAAGCCTTAATATTTTCAATTATAGTCTTCCTCACAAAGAAACTACCCAAAGTGAAGGCCACAAAATTATAACGACTCTACTTATATATCATAGACAGAAAAACAAAGAACACGCATTATGTATATACAAAGAGACATTCCACAGAGAAATCTATTGCATAGACAAATAGATATTCCCACAGAGAAATGTAATGCATATACAAAGAAACAGAGAACATGCGTTCTTTATAGACAGAGAGATATTTCCACCAAGAAATGTATTGCATGGATAAATAAACATTCCACATAGAAAAAAAATTATGCAGAGATAGACAAATATATTTCACAAAGGAACGTATCGAATATAGAGAGAAACATTCCATAGAGAACACATGTTCTTCATAAACTAAAAGGATTTCCATAGAGAAATGTATTTACATAGACAGAGGATTAATGCCATGGAGAATGCATTGTGAAGAGTATATGACAAAACAATAACATGTTGCTTAGGGAAGGTGTTAATATAAAGAAAGACATGATACATAGAGTGTCTGAAATAGAAGGAGTGAGTCATGCAACAAACTATTGGGAAAATTGTTTTATACAAAGAATGTTTCTTTCAAACCTAAATAACAATGAGTATGTAGAATAGGATACACAGAGTAAGTGGAATTTCCATGCATAAGCCGAGATAAAAACTTGAAATAGTGGCCACCATGTCATGAAAGGAATCGACTAAACGACCATTGCTACCTTGCTACCACATAGTCGAACAAGTTTACCATCATGGGCCATTATTACCTTGATACCACAGAGACGAACAAGTTTACCATTGCAGGCCATTGCTACCTTGCTACCACAGAGCCGAGCAAATTTACCATCGCAGGAAATTGCTACCTTACTACCACATAGTCGAACAAGTTTACCATCACAGGAGAAAAAAACACAGAGTAACAAAAGAAAAATGGAATAATTGTGAGAGTAATGGAGCTTCATGGCTCTCTATATTAGAGAAGGTTGAATAGTACGCCACCCTCACCATGCCATGTGAAGCTAGCTTAAGTGGAAAGCCCGTAGTGGAGCTTTCCTGCAACATCAGGCTAGGAGGAGTAAAGGTGGCCTGATAACATTAATGGATATGACCTAGGTTAATTCCCTAAGTCTAGGTTCAGACCGTCTGACAACTACCACCCTTAAATGCTTCATGATTTTCATAAAGGCCACGAATTATAAGTGTAATGGGAACCAATGGTGTCTTATCAGGGTCACGACTATATAGTTGTGCTTATCATAAGTTACATATCATGGTTTATTACTATGGGACTTGACAACCCTAACACGTCGGTTCTAGATTTAGTGGGTTATGACCCCTAGGTTCATTTCTATGTATGCTAGTGTTAATTCCTGAATATATCGTTAAATGTTTTATAAACATAATGGAATCTTTATATAAATGGGTTGCACAAATGTATGCCTAGGATATGGACATTGAAATGCCTACCCACTAACACATCAATGTTATAATGTTAAGTCTAATAGTGATGCTTAACAACAAATGATGTGTTGATCTTAATATCTCTTGCAACCATTTTAGAATGAGTAATGATAATGATACACTTTCGAGGTATTTAATCAATGGATTGAGAAATAATTATTCTTGTCTCATGAACAATTGTTGTACATAATAGACTTTAGTTTTTCCCCTTAATTTTTTTTTTAATTTGTGAAATTTGGGGTACATTACATCAGGGTACTATCCTGATTCTCCATGTTCAATCTCAAATTATGTCATCGTAACTGAATACTAGGTGTCAGGGATCCTGGTATTGATACTCTTCCTGGCGAAGTAACACTGAGTTTGTTTTCTTCTTCACTCGTCATTCTTGTTCTTTCTTCTCATACTCTTGTTTCTACTCCAATTGTCACATTTGTTTTTTTTCTTTATTCTATGATACAAAAGTGCAATGGGAGTGGTTCAAAGATAAAAAAAAATCGTGAGGGAACCTAGAGAGTCTCCTACCTACAGTCGTGCATGAACATTCACTATCACCAACTCCACTTACCCTCTTCTTCGGGGACCTTCACCATCCTCTTCTACCTTTGTGCCTCTACTATGTACTTGATATTCCTATGACCTTGAGACACTCCACAACAACCAAGGGATTCATACTTAGTCTTTTGAGGATCCTACTATCGGTATCTTCATTGGATACCCTGCTCCCAACGCCATGCCTCTTCGAAAACCTATCCTCATCTCAGCTCCACTCTCGCACAACACACTCTGCAACACTTTCTCCCAGTGCAGTATCCTTCCTCTTCATTATGGGTGTGACCCTTCATCACACAGCCCTTGCTTCATTCCTTTTGCTTCTTTTTTTTTTATCTCCTCCTTGACTCGAGTCTTCTTGCATATATTTGATCTCTCTCTCTCCTCTGCTCTTCTGGGTCCATCCTATTCCGAACCTCATCTCAACAACTTTTGGATCCTTATTTTCAAATTGATCTCCTCTCTTACTTTTCCCTTGTCTTTTCATCCCTCCACCTAGAACTAGGGGCATCTACTCAACTATCATATCAAGATCCATGCACATTAACCCATTCTCCATGAACAACATCTTTATCCAGAGTGGGATTGCTTCTAATAACCTTTTTCAAGGTCCTTCAGTAAACTTCCCCTCGGCCTCATCGAAAGTATCAGTTTATTCTACAACAAACTCAGTTACATAACCTTCCTTCACTCTAGTGATCTAAAAATAAATGGCTCTATTCCACTTGTTATCCAATGTCTTTTTCCTATCAATGATGATATAATCCCAAACCAATGGATCTTGAGGCCTCAAAGCATTATTAGTCGCAGTTTTCCTCTTCAACCTTTCATACAATAGACAGGGAAATTCAGCAAATAAAATTTCATGCATATCAGTGTAGATATACTTATCCTTCCACCGCCTCTCATTGTGTAGGCATTACAGACTTAGACTCACAACATTGCAAAACATAGACTAAGAGAGAGCTCAAGGGAATTAAAAACAACTCTCATTCACTAGCTAACCAACTCAGTGGCTAACTAACCAATCTCTCGAACAAACCCTTTCTTTTTCACTATTGCTCCCTTTTATTTCCTTTTCTACTCCGACACTCAGTCACTTTTAGTTCTGCTCCACTCGCTCTGCTAACTACTAGTCTCACATGCTTCTGTCACCTACATGCATTCCATGTAGCCTTTATGGAATCATGGCAATATTAAATACCTTTCCATCTCATCTCCTTACTAGTCCATGATCTCTGGTGCTACCTGAAGTAATCATTTAGGAATATTTCCTGAAGATTCTTTTCTTGACTCTAGCATTCATGCAATATCTTCTTAACTTCTGGCATGCATTCACAAAACTTGGAAGGGCGTGCATTGGAAAAACATTGACTAGAACACATTGGAAAAACTCA
Organism: Picea engelmannii; assembly: GCA_009831015.1. Classification (NCBI taxonomy): domain Eukaryota; kingdom Viridiplantae; phylum Streptophyta; class Pinopsida; order Pinales; family Pinaceae; genus Picea; species Picea engelmannii. Next base: position 69,538 of record ML826483.1, read on the forward strand.
GACTGATGAAAGCACCTCATGTCATCTATTGTGCAACTGCTTGAGTGCGCAAAAAACTAACATGTGTGCACATGTGATCTTTAGTCAAAACTTTGAGTGCCAACATCCACCATAATGTGTTCTCGAGGTTGTATCACATAGTTAATTCAAGTAGAGAATATAACCTGATCAAAATAAATCCAAAAAGGACAAAATGGTAGGCAATGTTTAAATGTTCTAACACCTCATTAACCTACTTTCTCAAAAATATAAAAAAAAAAATTTAGACAAAAAAAAATAGGTTAAAAAAACATTTGACCTAGTTATATCATTTACCATCACCCATGCTAATTTTGTTTAAAATACATTTTGAGAGCAAATTTTCAATAATAATTTTAAGCTAAAAATAAAATAAAAAACACCAAATAATATTTATATATCTAACAAAAAAAAATATAAACAACAACATAAAATGATTCACATAATAAACAATCAAGTTCTGAGGAATAAACAATGAAGTTCAGAATAAACAATAAGTTGAGAGGAATAAACAATCAAGTTCCAAGGGTTCCATAATGTCTTTCTTGATATGATTCCACCCAAACATTGTAAAATATATATTAAACTCAAAAGTAGCCAAACACGAGCAAAACACATGAACTCTCTCTTTAGCTTGTTAGATAGAAAGCCGAGGAGCTTTAAAAAAAAAAAAAGTTAAACCCATAAAAAATGTATAATAAATAATAAAAAATTAAATAAATAAAAAATACATAACTTTGATTTGTAATATATTCTTAGCTTTAAAGATTTGATATTAAATAAAAGGGTTGGGAATTCTGTTTCAACTTCTTTTTACTTATTCAATATTAACTTTTTGTCCCTTATATGACATTTCAGAACAGGAAAAAACATGAAGTATCAAATAATAAATTAAATGGAAAAATGTTAACCTTTGTTCTCTTTAAAGGTTATATGTTTAAATCCAAACCATAAATTATTATTATTATTTTAGTTTATTTAGATATTTTATATATAAATTTTAAAAATTAGTATATAAAAAAAATGTTAATCAAATATAAAATAAAGAAATTTATATATGAAAAAAAGAAATTTGATAAGTATATATAAAATAAAAAATGTTATATAGAAATATATGAAGATATATTCAATTTATAGATAAATAAAAATAATAAAAATAATATTTTTGCATATTCATATTCATATATCTAAAAGTTTTGAATTTTAAATTATATGAAAATTTTACACTTTACAAATATTTAATTCACTTAATAAATTCAATATCAAATGAAATGTAAAAATATATTTATGACTTAAACTTAATAAATTATTAATATTAAATGAAATGTAAACTCATATAGTTATATGAAATTTTATATATAATACTAAACAAATACACATAAAATATATATATATATATATATATATATATATATATATATATATATATATATATATGATAGAGGATCTAAGATTTACCTATTATATAAATATAAAAATAAAAAAACATATAATTTGGATACAAATAGTATTAAATAAATATAAATAGTATTTATCAAAATTTATAAAAAAAAATATTTTAATATAAACATTGTTATATAAACATAAAAATAAAATAAAAACATATAATTTCGATACAAATAATATTAAATAAGTATAAATAGTATTTTTTGAAATTTATAAAAAAAAAATATTTTAATACTATTTAATATTAATTAATATGTTATTTTGCATATTTATATTATAATAAATTATAAGTTTAATTAGTTGAGTACGAGTTAAAAAACTACTTTAAATGTTTAAAAAAATGGCACTCTAAAATATTAAATTTATCGAGATTAAAAAAAAAATTAATTTTTATAAATCTTTTCAACTCAATTCCATTGTAATTTTGAATCTCAAAAAGAAATCTTAGATAAAAGATATAGGAAGATGGCTAATTTAATTTAAGAATGCATGCAGAATTAAGATTTATAAAATTAAATTATTTTTTATAAATCTTTTCAACTCAATTTCATTTTGATTTTGAATCTCAAAAAGAAATCTTAAATAGAAGATACAGGAAGTTGAAGATGGCTAATTTAATTTAAAATATTAAATTTATCCAGATTAAAAAAAATTAAATTAATTTCTATAAATCTTTTCAACTCAATTCCATTGTAATTTTGAATCTCAAAAAGAAATCTTAGATAAAAGATATAGGAAGCTGGCTAATTTAATTTAAGAATGCATGTAAAATTAAGATCTATAAAATTAAATTATTTTTTATAAATCTTTTCAACTCAATTTCATTTTGATTATGAATCTCAAAAAGAAATCTTAGATAAAAGATACAGGAAGTTGAAGCTGGCTAATTTAATTTAAGAGTGCATGTAGAATTAAGATCTATAATAAGTCTTCTAGTTCTAGTTATAATAGTTATAATGAAATGTTATATAAAATAAAAGTTAATAATAATAATAGATTTTAAAAATTATACATAATTACAATTTAAAATTGAGTTATGATATTATTGTGCTTGTTTATTACTAGTTTCCAGTTTTTATGAAAAAGATATTTAAAAAAATTATTAAATTAATATATGTAATTGAGAAAACTTTCTTCCTTATAAATTGAGGGATACATGCACTGCATTGATATGGTTGTATTATAAATATTATATGAGTTGAAAGATATATTCATGAAAGGTGTATTGATATAGTGGTGTGTTTAATTTAATAAGCTTTCTAGTTTTAGTTATAATGAGATGTTGTATAGAATAAAAATTAATAATAATAATAGATTTTAAAAATTATACATAATTGCATTTTAAAATTGATGTATGACATTATTGTGCTTGTTTATTATTGGTTTTCAGATTTTATTAAAAAAAATTATAAAATTAATTTACATCAGTTTTTATAAAAAAAAATATTTTAAAAAATTAAAAAATTAATGTTTATAAAAGTGTATTGATATAGTAGTTTTTATAAAAAAAATATTTTAAAAAATTAAAAAATTAATGTTTATAAAAGTGTATTGATATAGTGGTGTGCTTAATTTAATAAGCCTTCTAGTTTTAGTTATAATGAGATGTTGTATAGAATAAAAGTTAATAATAATAATAGATTTTAAAAATTATACATAATTACATCTTAAAATTGATGTATGACATTATTGTGCTTGTTTATTATTAGTTTTCAGATTTTATCAAAAAAACAATTTTAAAAAATTAAAAAATTAATTTATATCAATATTTATAAAAAAAATATTTTAAAAAATTAAAAAATTAATTTATGTAATTGAGAAAAATTTATTCCTTATAATTATAAATTGAGGGATAAGTGCACTCCATTGATATGGTGGTATTATAAATCTTATATGAGTTGAGAGATATATCCATGAAAGGTGTATTGATATAGTTGTGTACTTAACAAAATTATTTGAAAGAGATATTTAGAAAATTTAAAATAATAATAATATGAATTTATTTTTAAAGTCATTTTAATTAAATACTAAATTGATGTTTAATATTCTCTTACAAAATTAATAATATTGATAATAATAGTAATAACAATGCATTATTAAAAGAACATCTTAATTAGATTAAGATTTCAAATTGATATATGAAATTCTGTTAATTATGAATTAAATAAAATTTATATAGCTTATATAAATTAAGAATATGTGTTTCCTTCTAAGAGGTCACAAGTTTAAATTGAGAAACGTTAAAGTATGTATATCTCAATAGACTTTACTAATCAAATAGCTGAATATATATCCACCAAAAATACATTGTAAACAAGTGTCACATAATTACATAATTACTTGGAAGGTGCATTGATATAGATATAATTGGTGTGGGCGTGCGTAGCAAAATTACTTTCGTCAAACTGTGATGATGTAAGACGCAAGCGCTATAGTGGTATCTAGAGGTATTGTCCCACCTGTTTTAATTGACTCCTTAAATTAGAGAGGTCCCACCAAATGCAAAATGAGCATCTTTCTAAGGATTCTAAGACCAATTCTAAGCTATAGCTGAATTATATATATCGGTAAATGAGATGCGTTAACAAATAGCACGTAAAAAAATAAAAATAATAATGTAAATAACCTTGTCTTATCTTAAAGATTTAAAAATTCGAACGCATGGTGCCCGAACCAGATTTAAAAACTTGAAGACGTGGTGTGCGAACCAGTCTTTTTTATCAAGGTGACGACAGGGTGTCATAGGCTCTCAGGCTGAAAGTCTGAACCCAGCCTGCCAATAGTTTTTAATATTATTTCGTAGATATATGGCTCTGATGGATTCGTGGTGAATGGAGATACATTGTAGGAGATCGTCAACGTTTACCAGTTTGAGATAATATCGAGGCCTCAGGGGCCCCCATCATCCATGTGCGGGCAGGCGGCGAGCATGCTCAAATACGGTGGAAGTAGGAGTACATTGCACGTCCCTGGCTTAAATTTGAGATCGTTGACGTTTCACCAATAATTGAATGTGGCATCTGTTGAAGCTATAAATATAGTATTGGCAACCAGTACGCCCATTCCTTCCAAGCTTTCTAACTTCTTGAATCTGCTTGATATTTCGGAG
>ML826484.1:4287-17552 GCA_009831015.1 Picea engelmannii
GAAGATCCATGTGTGGCCGCTAGACCGACGAAAAAAATCATCTTGGTCACAAAAACAACTCTATGCCGACGAAAATTCATCCCTACTTTGTCGCAAAAATGTTCAAATTTAATAGTGGTACAATATGCCTTCATTGTTGGATCACACTAATGAAGCACAACCTCTAGGTTAAGTAAGTACTATTAAGGATTTTTTGAAATCCTATGTTAAACTACTAAATGATCCATCATCTGTTAAAATATTACGAAATATGTTAGAAATATGTAACACATACGTAGAGGGGAAGATAGAGCAGAAAATAGTTAATCACTTTCATACAAGGAGGAGAACAAGCAGAGAATTCAAACTGAATGCCAACATTAGAGACTTCGACATGGGGGATATTATACTAGATTTAGGATCTAAAGTAAATGTGTTGCCCAAGAATACATGGAAATGTATGGGAGAGCCCACATTAGGATATTCACCTGTTCAACTGAAACTAGCAAATCAACACTAAGTTATGCTAATTGGAAGGCTAAAGGGTGTGATAGAAGATCTGGATGGAGTGCACACTAAAGCCTATTTTGATGTAATAGAAATATTATATGGTACAACACCTTATCAAACATTGCTTGGACTGGATTGGGCATTTGATAGCCAGTCCATAATCAACTTGAAGACAAGGAATATGAAATTCAAATAAGGAGACTACAGAGTTATTTCACCATTAGACCCTTCAGAAGGAGAAAGGTTTGTAGAACTAACTTGTCTAGATTTAAAAGAGTTAAATCAGTTGTATAACCACTGCGCGCATAGAACATTATGTAAACCCAACTGTAGATGGAGTAACCAGTTGGAGAAGTATCACATCATGTGCTTCAGAATCAGATAAAGGGCTGGAGAATTGGTAGTAGCGATTACATGAAGTATCCAGAAGAAGGTGCACAAGAATAGACCACAAAGTAAGATGGGTGGGTACAGAAATTAGAGAACCTCTAAGTTTCCATGGCATTAATGATTTAAAATAATTCCTAACAAGATACGAAGATGAGGTGTTATAAAATCAGAGGCTATTATCCCTAGACATAGCACTCAAGTAAACACCTGCAATATGGTGGGGTGCGCACAAAGAGACCATTTAGGACTGGTACCAAGGTAAGTGATTATTGTGCATTATATTCAGCATAGAATAGGGAAGCAATGAGATGCAGAGATATGATGGACAGGGGACACTAGCATAACACTTGGAGAAGTGAACAACACTATGGAGAATTACAACACCAGAGGAATGGCCTCATCACTTCATTCACACATTAGAAGGAATTCCAGCAAATTGGTATGTAGACCAGGAACTGTGTAGAGGCACTGCAGAATGGAAAACATTACAACATAATTTTATAGTCACTTTCTCATTTGAACATGAGAACCCAAACATTGATTCAACACTCAAACAAATCATAGGGGTGATATTTATTAAGGAACCATAGGTTGAACGTATAACAAAGTATCAATAGAAGAATAGACAGATACTTAAAGAACTATTGGCATGTGTTGACGGGCGAAATTGACCGTCGGTCAACTGAGAGAGTGGAACCGGTCCAGGGTTGTCTAATAACCCAAGCCATTTGGAATGAACCACCCTGACGGGTTTAACGGCTCTGTTGGCCGTTCTAAGGTCCTAGGAAAACCAAAGAGAAAACTAATATAAACTAACTAATCTAACTAAAACAAATAAAACAAACTAAACTAACTAAAAATAAAACAAACTAATACGCTAATCTAATAAAAAAAAGAAACAAGCTAAACTAAAACTAAACTAAATATACAAACTACTAACTACTACTATACTAACTATATAAATACAATCTACTAATTACTACTATACTAACTCTACTAATTAACTATTTAATTACTAATTGAATTATAACTTATTCACAAATATACAATATCTACAACTGGCAGATTTGAATAAAACCTATAAAACTCATTTGCAATCTGCCCTATGACAGAGAAAGGTATTTCTTTTTTGATTTTATAATTTTATAAACAAGAAATAAAACTTGCTGAAATTAAACAATCTAATATACTAAACACACATATATATCTAACTAAACTACTAATAATATACTAAACAAACATATGACTAACTGACCTGGAAACACTCCAAATTTGTCCTGTGTATGATGACTTCGAAGCTGGTCGGAGGAAGGAAACTCGCACCGGTTGATCCAGAAGCTTTTCGTAAACGATAGGTTGCACTGCTCTTTGAGTAGTTTAAAGGACAAACAAGACATAAAAAATCATAACAATTATATGATTTATAAATATCTGCAATAAGGGAAACCTGTTATGCAAAAACTTATACTTAATAATTCAACTTATGAAGAAGAGAAATCTGTCATTCACAAACTGAATTAAACAATTGCTATGTTTTCTTATGCACTGGAAGAAATCAGATATGGATTATATTGATTAAATTATATCATTTTCAAAAGACTAAGATAGCTAAAGTAGTCATTAACCAGATGCAAATAGATACATAAACATAAAACAAAATATTGATATCATGAAAAGCTAAAGCTGTAGCAGAATATCAAATTCTGTCTCAGTCTGTATTAAAATTCCATATCCTTGTTCTCCCATGAATGAGGATGATGTTATTACAAAAATAATGAGTATATATAAGTCTTTCCACAGGGTAAAACCTCCCTGTGGATAATATCAAACTGTTTACATAATCTGGGAAGATATTCCAAAATCAACTAAACTAGGAACTAAAATGAAATCAAAATATCCAAATATCTTCTAACTGATGATCAAATCCAATGCAATTTCGAATTGACCTGTAATGGACCAAAAATAAAAAGTTAGAGAGATATCTTATGAGCAAAACAATAAAAATCTAACTCTATAGACTTAGCTACAGAATCATCTGATTCTGTAGCTAGTCTAAAATAACATACAAAATCTAAAATCAAATCGAATCTTTTAAAAGAATTAAATCCAATTTTCTTCCAATGATCATTTAAAACGAATCACTAAATGATTTTATCATTCCACATTAAACTGGATCAAAAGTGATTCAACTGAACACAGAGAGAGGAGTACTTTGTTTTTCTGTTACCATAAAATCGGGTCTTTCATAATCGAACAGTAACAAGATTGTTTCATATCCAATTGAAATCGATAATGAACCATATCGTATGTGATACGATCTAATCCAATACAACCATTTTCCACTTGTTATAGTTGTAATGATATAGCAACAAGATTCAAGACATTTAATCTAATCCAAAGAAATAACTACTTCGTTTTGATTATCGTTACAAGTCGGGTAAATGAAATCACATGTAACAACATCATAATCATGTCTCAACAAATCGAATAAGATCGTTTTGATATTCACTCGCAAACATAACAAATAGAAAATGCTTCGTTATACTTGCATCAAACAGGATGATCACGATAAATGTAAATAAAAAAGATTTAGGCTGTGAACGAATTCAAACCATAACCGACACGTAACCAAAAACGTGACAGGATCAATCAAACAAGATTTGTCATAGATTTCGATTATTGATCTTTGCACAGTGAGAAAACAAGGCCGATCAATTTTGATCACAATCGTTTGAATCGTAACAGAGTTTGACCGATTCATTTCACAATTTAAAATACAGAGCTTCAATTATAATCTGAAATCGATTCGTAAAACGAATTTGCCAACTTAGAATAAAAATGGATCGATTGGCTAAGATTTTCACACAATTGTTATGATTCAGGTTCATTTCCCAATTCGGGCATGAAGGTTATTCGAGAGCATTGTTTTCATCAACGAAACAGGGTCAATTAACTTTAACTTGGAAACAATCAAATGACACAGCAAGCATCTTCCCGAAATACTTACCAGTCCTAGAATACTAATGATAATGAAATCGAATCCAGACAAGATTGTAACAATCAATCTTAATCAAACCGTTTATAGCACACGGATCATAACCAAATCAAATCTGAGTGTGATACAAACCAAATCATTCGAAGGCAAACTATTAATTTTATAAACTAGTCAATCAAATCTCAAAACACACCACTCAAATCCAATCGAAATCTAATGATTGCTAAACTGGGAATAACCATATCGTATATCGAATCAAAATTTGTTTTATTCAAAGCCAATCCATATATAGAATGCATGCAATGTAATAGAGCTATTCAATGATGTGAACAGAGCTGTTTGAAACTGAAATCAAGTCGTTATATAAACCTATATTATTTACACAATGAAATGAAATTTTCCATACCTGTGTAGCGACGAGGCTGCTCAATTATACCAGCTTGGAATTAACAACAGCCGTGGATGATTCCACATTTTTAAACAAGATAGAGCCTGTCGTCTTTTGTTTCTTATCTGTCACTTGTAGCTTGGTCTTTTGACTGGTCAGGGCTGCAGTCTAGTCCTCTAGTGACTGAATCTTTGACTGGAGTATTGGGACATCATTATAATACCGCTCCAACCATGCATTGCATTGATCACAGGGTGACACTATAGGTTTAGACAAAGCAGGGGAGGATTTGGGCATATGATCGAGGGTTTCATAAGGCAATTTAATGCCTGGGTAGTCAGGATCGTCTTGTAGGCAGGGGGGTAGGTTTGACACAAAGTCATACGAGGGTTTGGCACACAAACCTTGCGAATAGGGGTATTCTCTAGCCAAGAAACGTTCCACTTCCGAATCAGAGTCCTCACTGAACACGATAGGGTTTGGCTCAACAGGAGGTTTTGGCTTGTTCCTTGCCATTCGTGAAATCAGACGCGCATTCTTCTTCCCTTTGGCGTTTGTAGTATGGTTGGTTTTGGACTTCTTGGTCATAGGCTTAACAGTCTCAACACTCTTAGACACAGTGTGGGGTAAGTCGATAGGAGGGTCGGTCGAGGGTTTAGGCAGAAGGATATGGTAAGGTACTGTGGGTACGACCTTGACCTCGCTCACCACAGGTTTATCAACCTGTACAGGATTCGAATCCTCGAAACCATTCCGAGCCACAAAATTGCTCCAACTATCCCCAAGCAGACTCAAATGACAGACAACAATAAGATTTACCAGCCCATAATGAAAAAGGCTACTATCAGCCTGGTTTCTTTTGTACTTCTTCGACATTTTAAACAGGCTTCTATGCAAATAATAAGGCATATTGAGTTGATATCTCATAAAAACCATAAGCAAACGTAGGTGGTGTAAGAACACAAACCCGTACCGACCTTAGCAGGTGATAAATTGCTTGATTATCATCAATAAATCATGCCAACGTTGTTTTAGCATCGTTACTGGTAAACCTTTATCACAGGAGGTAATTTTACGCGACTGGAAGAGCAGTGTCCATGGGACCTCCTCAACTTTGCAATTCTTGGACCATCGTTGTCCAGTGGCAGACAAACCCGTGGCAAGACTGATAAACTGTTCATCAATTTCCAATTGAATATCGCCAACCTTGGCTCAACAGCCATCAAAGGTCATGGCAAATTGTCAATCTACGCAGAGGTTAAAACCCTCGAATATTTGTATAAATGGAAGCCACCCATTTTCCTCGAGGTCACTATGGGCACTGTCAAACATCAAAAGGGCCTGGTTTCCATTGGGTTCAACTCGGATGACAAGGGCCATGGTGCGAGCACATGGTAAAGGGTTGGTTCGAATTCATCAATGCACAGGAGCAGAGCTATTCGGTCTAACAACAATGAACGATCAAAAGGGGGAAGCATTAATGCGCGCATGTGAGGGTGGTGGAGTTATTCACCACCATGCACAATAGTTATGGTAAAGTACAACCGAAAAGTTCCACATCTGTTCAAACAATCATAGCATAGCTCAAAAACCATATCGTTTGGCCAACCAAAGAATCAAATGGTGAATGTTATGCCAATGCGCCAAATCAACTATAGTTTTTAAAATCATTGACATTCAACGCGAAACCAACAACAAATGTTAGCCATGCGCCATTGTATAAATCAAAAGTTTTAAACCATTGTGCCAATCGATACTCATAAAATTGACAAGCCAAGAGCTATAAAAAGATTAACATAAGGATCACATCATATATAAAAACAAAAATAAATCATGACCCCTATGCAATTCATAGAATCAATGATTAGGCAAGTCACAAAAAGTATAAATCTATATGCTCAATGCCTCACAAACTTAATAAAATCAAGTTATGTAATCAATATAAGAATGTCCAAATAGGCATAGTTCGAAAATCCTTTCAGCCACATAATGAAAAACCAAAGGTAAGTGCCATAGAAAATATCGATAAAAAGATGACGACAGTTCAAATAGTGATCGAAATGTGACCTCGAAAGGAGAAGTTTTCACGCTTACAGTCATGAAAACTTAATGGAAACAAATTTGCAAGTGTCGCAAGAAATGAAAATATCGTCTATTTGAAAGATGCGACGACAATTTGAAGTTCGGAAGACATAGGTGTAGGCAGCTTATAGGAAAATAGAAAAAATTGAATTGGCTGCCAACAATGGCGACACACTGGTAGAAGCAGTTATCTCTGTCAAAAGAAATAAATTCAGATTAGGACAGCAAAGAAAATTTCACTTCAAAAATAACAACCAGAAAATCGTACTAACATCATCATTAATCATTTTTTTCCAGCAGTGTTTTAAAAGATGAAAACCAATAACAGTCTTAAGGTCAGCAAGTCACGATATTAAAGATAAAATCTCCAATACTGTTGGCATGGCCACTACAGCCAACAGGCGTCCATAGCCTCGACAGGGTTTCCATTTAACCCACTCTGACATCTGTATCCTGTCAAGAAGTTTTGGATCAGAATAAAGGACATTAAAGAGGTTTCTTATTCGTTTTTGCAGATTTTCATGTACCCGACATTGCTTCGCTGCCAGCGGGCCTGTTCAGTACCCCGACGAAGTTGTCTTGGCGCCATTCATGCATTTACCCATTGCCAGTAGACCTGTTCAGTATCCCGGTGGGTTTACAAGAACTTCCCACAACTCTTATTCATAATTTTATTTTGTTTTTCTTTTGAAGATATATGGCTGAGCGGGGTGACGCTGAAAATTATGATATTTTAACATATATTTTTTAGACCTCATCATAAATTTTTAGCACCGTCCTTTATTCAGTTCCAGAGATGTTTTATAAAAACAACTTCATATGATAGGGAGACATCTTTTGAGTCATCCCTTTACGAAAAAGGGACAGCGTAAAAAGATAATAGATGATCATGACAAACTTTGCCCAGAGATTGAAATCAGTAAACTTCTTTCAAACAACAAAATTTTCCAACATAGATATCAGTTTCAAAGATATACCATTGATGTTTGCACGAACTTTCAGAAGTTATTTCAGAAAATAAATTTTTCTATCGTCTTTGTCTGAATGGTTCAGTGTACAGGTATGTGCATGTTTAAAAACACAAATTGATCAATCAAATCAAAAACAAAAAGCAAACGAAAACTCAAACAAAAGCAAAAATATATACATAATATACAAGGGTAGTTATCAAGCAAAGTATCTCTTCAGGGCTTGGCCATTCACCGGATAGGTTTCAAGCTGCCCTTGCAGATTCTGTAAGTGAAAAGAACTAGGACCCAACTTTTCAGCAATTAAAAATGGCCCAAGCCATAAGTTTTGAAATTTGGTGTGCTCACCCTTTCCTTCGTGTGGTTTGTCCCACTTTAAGACGAGATCGCCTACTTCAAAATTCCTATCAGAAGCAGAATTAGAATCGAACCAGCTTTTAATCAATTGTTGATGTTGATCTAACTTATGCTTAGCTTGGGCTCTTACTTCTTCCAACTTCATCAAAGCGTTAATGCAGCTTTCTAAAGGGGGACAATCTTCTTCTTGGACTTTTTGTTACAACTGAAGCGACGTAAGAAGAATGTGAGGTGGCAGAATGGCTTCTCTGCCATAAATGAGAAAAAAGGGGGAGTTACCTATAGTGGCTTTGGGTGTCACCCTATCAACCCACAGTGCGTTCAGCAGTGCATTGTGCCAGTTCTTGTGATTTTCAGCCACAGTTCTCTTGATAATTTTGATCAAGTTCTTGTTGGTTGATTTTGCTAAGTCGTTGCCCTGGGGGTAATAACTGGCAGAATACTTCAGCTTTATTCCTTTTTCCAAATCAAACTCGCTCATATCAAGAGAAGAAAAGTATGAAGCATTGTCAAAGACTAGACAATCAGGAATACCGAAACGAGTGATAATATTCGAGTTTAGAAAAGTGATTACCTGACTGGTGTTAACAGTTCTTAGTGCAGCAGCTTCGGACCATCGAGTAAAGTAGTCTGTGGCTATCATAATATACTTGTGATGTTGCGAGGACAAAGGGTTAACAGGACCTATGATATCAAGGCCCCATTGTTGGAAAGGAGAATCTACTGAGACGGGTTGCAAGGGGAAGGCTGGTTTTTGCAACCGCCCTGATGCTTTCTGACAGATGACATATTTACGACACAAGGCATGGGTGTCCCTAAAAAGTGTGGGCCAGTAATAACCGGCTCTCATAACCTTATGAGCAGTGGTGTCACCACCGAAGTGACCACCAAATTCTCCTGCATGCAACTCAAGAAAGACTTTTTCTGCTTCGTCTTTCTCGAGACAGCGCATTAGTACGTCGTCAAAATTCTGACGAAACAGTATACCGTTAACTAGATGAAAGTAGGTGGACTTTAGTCTCAATGCTCTTCTCTTGGTAGGGTCAAGGTGACGGGGTGTTGATCCATGTTCAAGACAGAACCTAATATCGTCGTACCAGGGACTAATGAGATTTTGTGCGCAACAAATCAAACTTTGATCGCTTTGTCCTAGGTTTGACGTCTCACTATCTTCTTGATGTCATGTTTCCGAATCAACAACCAACTTACACAACCCTTGGCCTCTCACGATATGAGCTGGGGTGATCTCTAAGTCATACTCCTGCAAGGAGGTGACCCAGTTGACTCTCTTCTCTCCTAACTCCTTCTGCACTAGCAAGTTCCTCACGGCAAGGTAGGGGACAATGACTTTCGTCCTTGACTTCAAAAGATAGGACCGGAAATGCTTAACTGCTTTGAAAACAGTGTAGGCTTGCCGATCGACCGCTGGGTAGTTAATTTCAACACCTTTGAAAGAAGATCTCATAAAGGCGATGGGTACTTCGTTGTTCTCGGAATTCTTCTGAGTTAGGACCGTGGCATAGGAATGATTAGAGGCAAAAGTATAGAGTGTAAAATATTGAGAGAAGTCAGGGCTCATGAGAGACGGAGCGTCTATTATGGCCTTCTTTATAGCATTAAAAGCTTGGTTTTCTGTGGGTCCCCAGTGGTATTGGGTGTCTTTCTTAATCAGGTTTTGTAGAGGCCTGACCATTTCGGAGAAGCTGGGGACAAATCTTCTCACGAAGTTAATCTGGCCTAGGAAAGACTGCATGGATTTCTTGGATGTAGGAGGGGGAGTTTTAGCGATGACTTGAGTCCTCTCGGGGTCAATAATCATCCCATCACTAGACATAATGAATCCTAGTAATTTACCTTGTTCTACTGCAAAGATGGACTTTTTGGGGTTCAAGGAGATGTCGTATTTACGACATCATAGCAGAACGGATCGTAAGTGAGCTAGATGATCGTCTTTGTTTTTAGAATAAACGGTTAGATGATTGTCAAATACTCTCCAGTTTGTGACATTGTCAGGAACAGATGGTTGAAATAGTAGCTTGACGGAGAATGCGTTTGGAGATAAGCCTTCTGCAGGAAGAATTTTAGAAGCTACATTAGCTAGTAGATCTGCTTCAGCATTATTTAATATAGGAATGGAATTTATATTGAAAGCGGAAAATTTGTTCATTAAACTCCATACCTCAGACTGGTAACTTTTGAGATGTGGGGAAAGATAGTGTATAAAATCCCTTACCTGTCTAACCACTATTTCAGAGTCGCCAAATACAACCAGATTTTGAATGTTCATGTCCAAACCTTTTCTGAGACCTTGCAATAAAGCCTCATATTCTGCAGTATTGTTAGTGCATTCAAATTCTAGTCTACAAGCCATTAATGTCTTGTTACCTGCCGGATCGATAATGATGCAGCCTGCACCAGCTCCTTCTTTAGACTTAGAACCGTCGAAATATAGAGACCAAATTTGGTTTCCATCGGGCACATGGGACTATTGAATAGAAGTTGTTGGTTGCATATATGCTACGATCTCAGACTACTGTTCTGGATTGTTGATAGGTGAAACCTCATCCATGAAATTTCTGAAGAAGGTGTCCATCCCTTGGACTTCGGGTGAATCAACAGAAGGTGCATATGGTTCATTAGGATCGTTCAAATCTATGACCGTGAACTTAAGGTAACGCTCACGATTCACCCTGATCTTGTTATGCTTACCGTTCTCTGGAAGCCATAAGTGAGACCAGTCTGTTGCGAAGTAACCATGTAGCTGCTCTGACCAGTCCCTGCTAAAAAATAGAGCATACACTTCTGGAATATCCACCACAATTATATCAATAACCCGATGAACCTTTGGGTTAGATGATAATCTAATCAATACATTTTTTAGTTCGCCTATAACTTTAACATCCGTTCGATCAAGTTGTATTATTTTTAAAGTAGATAATTCCACTTTGGCGTTAATCTTTTGGCAGATAGACCAAGGCATCACATTAGATGACGCTCCTGAGTCAACCATACAATTATGCACATTTCTGTTGAAAATTTCGAAAGTTAAAAGAAAAGGAGGTACATTCTTGCGAGTACTAAGAGTAGTAGTTTGTGGCTTTTTACTCGCAATTTCTAATGCTACTTTATCTACATTATTTACATTATTTACATGGGTTATAGGAAGGCTTCCTTTATCTTGAGGATCAAGATTATTTTTAGTGGAAGTCTTCTGCGGAACTTTTCTTTGCACAACCTTGTTACCAGTTGAGTTACCATTCTTGTCGTTCTCTAAAATATTTTGCAACATTTTCTGTAACAAAAATGGAAACTTCAACAACTCATAAATAGAAATGTTAGCCCTTAATTTTTTAAGATCTTCAACAACATCATAATCTAATTTGGGGATGACATTGCTCTGTTTAGTTTCTTCTGATTTAGATGGCTTTGGAGGTGAAGTTGTAGTGTTCTCATTAGAAGGCTTGTTTGTGGTCTTGCTCCAAGTGTTATAAGGGTGAACAGTCTCGAAGTTAGCTTGAAAGATGCTATCCGAGAAGTGTCCAAAAATGTTCAGAGAAGACTCTTCTTCTTGAACTGTCTCTGGTTCTGCTACCTCCTCAGGAATTTCAGGAGGCATCAAGTTATCTTGGGCTTCTAGTATTGTTTGAAGGGCACATTGCAAACTTTCTAGATTTAAGCCTTCAGGGGTTGGGTTAGGTCGATTGGTAGGAAATGGTTTTCGGAAAGGAGGTTTGTAGGGTCCTTTACTCGAGGAAGCTTCTTCAGTCGACCTTTTTAAATCTATAACTTGATTAGATAGCTTTTGAACAACTTTAGTTAGGTTTTCCAAATCAGAGTTTTCAGGTTGTGTTTTACTTTGAGTAGGTCTGGTGAGAATATCAATCTTCTTTTTGGAAGAAGAACTAGTTTCAATTTCGTTGCTAGAAGAGTCCTTAAGACTAAGTATGTCTTTTTCAATCTGGGTAGCCTCTTCGAAGGCTTCTAACAACGTGGCCTTTTTAGATCGTTTAACCCAAATAGATATACTTTGATGCAAAGCTTTAGTGTAGTAGGCTATTACAAGACTCTCAGCAGACATAGAATCTGCAGGGATTCGATTTTTAAGCGTTAAGAATCTTTGATTGAAATCTTTGACTTTTTCTTTTGGGTTCATTTTTAATCTTGAAAGATCCATGACTAAAACTTTCGGAGGTTTACCATCTCCGAATTTTTCCAAAAAGCATGACTCAAACTTTTCCCAAGATACTATGGTACGGGGTTGTTGGGCAAAGTACCACATGGATGCATTACCCTCGAAAGTATAAGGGAACAACTTACATACAACGTCTTCATGTTCAACATTGCGGAGTCTAATGGCTAACATAAATTTTTTGATATGATCTTCATCTATTTGTTTTGAATCGGGATCAAACTTGGGAAGCCATTTCTCCAGGTGCTTAGGTAAAGGGTGTTGGGCTCTAGGTACAGCTACAGCATCCTGGTCCAACCAGGGTCTAGCAGGGTTGTTCTGATTTTCCATTGGGGTAGTGGGTATGGAAGGCTGAGAAGGTGAATTGCCTTCTTCAGAAGAGGAATCTCCTCCAGAAGAGGAAGGAGATGAGGGAGGTGGTGAAGGGGGTATCCCAGATCCTCCTGCAGTAGGATTTGTGATTGGATCTGTAGGATTCACAGTGAGGTTAGTGTCACCTAATTTTTCTCTGATATCAAAGAAGTCTAAAGGTTGACCCCACGGACGGTTTGGTTGCCTAAGACTAGCTAAGGCACTATGTGTTTTGATAAGAGATTGACGAACGATCTCTTGGAAGTCACCACCTGTAGGGTTAGGGGTTGCTGGCTCAACTGTGATCTGTGGATCGTCGGTTGAAGTAGTTGTTGTTTGAGGGGGAATATTATCTTGTGAACGGCTCCTAGTCACTATAGGTGTGCGATTAGGTGGTGGAGGAGTCTTGCGACCGCCTCGTGCCATTAATTAAGTTCAGGTC
Source organism: Picea engelmannii (assembly GCA_009831015.1). NCBI lineage: Eukaryota > Viridiplantae > Streptophyta > Pinopsida > Pinales > Pinaceae > Picea > Picea engelmannii. The sequence continues at coordinate 16,939 of ML826484.1, forward strand.
CTCCTTCTAGCGCCATTTGTTGACAGGCGAAATTGACCGTCCGTCAACTGAGAGAGTGGAACCAGTCCGGGGTTGTCTAATAACCCAAGCCGTTTGGAATGAACCACCCTGACGGGTTTAACGTCTCCATTGGCCGTTCTAAGGTCCTAGGAAAACCAAAGAGAAAACTAATCTAACTAAAACAAATAAAACAAACTAAACTAAATAAAACAAACTAAACTAACTAAAAATAAAACAAACTAATACGCTAATCTAATAAAACAAAGAAACAAACTAAACTAAAACTAAACTAAATATACAAACTACTAACTACTACTATACTAACTATATAAATACAATCTACTAATTACTACTATACTAACTCTACTAATTAACTATTTAATTACTAATTGAATTATAACTTATTCACAAATATACAATATCTACAACTGGCAGATTTGAATAAAACCTGTAAAACTCATTTGCAATCTGCCCTACGACAGAGAAAGGTATTTCTTTTTTGATTTTATAATTTTATAAACAAGAAATAAAACTTACTAAAATTAAACAATCTAATATACTAAACACACATATATATCTAACTAAACTACTAATAATATACTAAACAAACATAT